>CP099848.1:23903300-24075800 GCA_030062745.1 Capitulum mitella | reverse complement strand
GTTACCACATGAAGTCAGCCACGATCTCGCTTGGCCGAAGGAGAGCAGGCCACGCTGAAGTCCATCCAGATTCAAGATGGACCTCAACAACCGCTCTATAAAACCGTTGTTCAGCATCGCTCCTCGCCACGTCTGAAGGCCTGAGACCTGCTTGATGGACGCCTGGGCAGTGTAGGGTGCAGAACAGTTCCAGCCGGTCAGGCCGTCCTACCTTGAAGTGGCGAGAAGAGGAGCAGACGTAGCTCTGGCCGTCGTTGATGCAGTGGATGAAGCGGACCGGCGTGCCGTCCATGCGGAAGACGTACCGAACTCCGTTCGGGAGGTCTGCCGAGGCAAAACGGCACGTTTAGAGAGGTTTGCAATCCTCAGTGGTCCACAGTTATCCATGAAGGGTCCATACTGCAGCTCAGTACGGATGTTGTCGGATGGCGCGCTGGGGTCAGTGACCTAGAAAGGCTCGCGGAACCTGCAAATCCGTGGCACAGAAAAGATTTGGACTGCTCATTTAGTCAACGACGTCCTCCCTGCAGAATGGGGACGAACCGATGCGTACATAGTATGAAAATGGCGTAAATTTCGCAGTCGGAAGCCAAATAAGATGCAAATTCCAGAGAGCTTGCTCAGAACAAAATGGTCGGGGCGGAAACAACAGGGACAAAACTAAAAAACGTTTTCGTTGTGTTTAATGGATCTGGCTGATTCAGAGTACCCATTTAGCTCCTTGAACCAGGTCAAGGAAGACGATATTCCCAGCCTTCTCCAATGGGCGTTTACATGTTTCAGCTCACTGTGTGCCTTTCTGCAACATCCTTAGATACCGTTGCATGTCAAATGCCTCTCATATTATTAGAAATAAGCATCGTGAAAACGTGACAACTATTCTTTAAAATTGTGAACATTTTTTGGTTGAACTTGGCAATCGTCATTTGTTCCTTTTACTTGTTTAAGGTCTCATTTATTTACATATCTTTTTTGTATACTGGAATTGCTGCCGTTATCACGATAGCGAATTTTAATGTCTGTCGTTTCTGAAGTAGAAAAGCTCATCGTGACCATAGTTTCGTGGAACCGTTTGACTGGAAGGTAAACGAGACAGGGTGCATTGTACAATTTTTGTCGCTTTTTCTAGAGGACAAATAGCCCGGTATTATTATTAGCATCCGACGGAATTACTCAAACAGTGCATCGACAGAATGCAAAAAAGCTCAAAAGAGTCGCTTGCGTGCCAATATCAACATAAAGCCGTCATTACAATGATTTTAGGTGCTGGCCCTTACAGACTTTAATGAGCCTTGAATGCAATATAAACTTTGGGTCCATGTATCTATATGCTGGAAAAACTGTGGTTCTAAAAACGGCATATTTGGGCATATCTTCCCCCGTATTTGTCCGTCATATCAATGCATATCAACACACTAAAAATCAAGGCACATCGTCAGTCAAGTAATCACACAGGTGGTTTGGTGTTAAAAGCCAACTGATATGATTAGAGCAATGACTCATGCTGAACTCTTGTGCGCTCGTAAATTTCCGGAGACCATCGATTGATGGTTTCCAAGGTAACCAAGTCGTGTTTACTCAACAGGCTAACATGGATTTGCGAGTAATCCATTTTGCAACCTTGGGATTACTGAAGAATTCTGCTGCTAGCAAACTCCGAGACACTTGCGCCAATCGAAGACTGCCCAAGTCGTGTTTACCCAACAGGCCGACGTGGTTTTACTAGTAACCCATTTTGGAAACTTGGGACCACTGGATCTCTGTCACTACCCGGTTCCGTCACTCTTGTGCGGATTAGAGATTGCCTCTTTTATGATACCATAGGTTTGTATAAGACACCTGGACATATGGTAACGGCATTTGCGTATGCCAGTGATGTGGATGGAAGGAAATGCTATCAATCTGTGAAATGCCGCTCGACGGTCTCTGACTAAAACGCATAGACAGCTAATTCCGATTCAAACTAGAGTGGTTTCATGTACCTTTACTTTGTCATCGCAAAGACGGCATTGACAGTAAAGTTAACGGAAAGGACGCCACGACCCAGCCGTATGAATAACGAGCCCGCAACTGGTGGTTGGTTGTGATGATGACCCATACTCCTTACTTTATATAGCTGCTGCACGTACTACGGTCATGTTTTGCAAACCGATGCAGTAATGCGGCGGAACTCTATTTATGCCTTATTTTAGTATTGGCAGATACAGCTAAACAATTCGTCTGGTTTCAGGCCAAAATAGGTATGCGAGTGATTGTGTTAGCAGTCTCCTGTCCTACAGGGACTCCAGATCCAAGACAGGCCCAGTATCCTCTTGATATTAACTCATTTTGGTATTTTTCCTGATATCTGGACTTAACGAAAGTTCAGTCTTCTTCCAACAATTCCGTTATCGCCGAAGAGCAGTTTTAATCTGCTCTCCAGTAGCGAGTTTGAGACCTTTGACGTTGCTTAGCTTCCTTTCCCATTTGCAGTTCGAGTAGAAAAATGCTTCCTAGTATTTATACTTCTATATGGGTCGATGTCACAGGCAAAAAAACGTCATGACATGTTATGACCCCAAGGGGTCATAACTCATAACCGCCATGAATGTCCTCGATTGTTGTGAGCGCGGCTGTGGGCCGGATGAGTCTCACTTCAACAAGCAATAATAATCACATTGAGCGGTCCGGCCCGGCCTGGCCGTAACACGTTTGACAGGCTGATAACTTGGCAGCCATTTTGCATATAATCATGAAATTTTCATTGAGGAATAGTCCAATTTCCTTACGGAGATTTGCGAAATGCCTACAGTCAAGTTTGTAATGTGTTGTTTTTGTTACATTAACAAACAAAAATGAATATTAAAATTTACAGAAAAACAAAGTATGTTTGTCCGTCAAGAGCCATACAGGGCGTCTTACTGGTATGTCTGCTGTAGAATAGAAAACAAAGAGCTGGGGACATTGTTCACTCACCCATTCTGTCAGAAATTTTGGCGCAAAGGGCTTCCAGCGAAGTGAAGTCCTTGCCGGAGATGAACCTCATTTGCAGACCCTGGAACCAGGGGTCGCCATTCTTGAAGAAAGTGACGCGCTTGGCACGCCACTTCTCGCCGACGTCGCCATACCGGCTCGGAATGTTGTCCCAGATGGAGTCGCTCTCGTAGCCGACGTTGAAGTCATCCTTGGCCCTGGCTCCGGGCGGCGAGCCGGCCCTGGCGCCGGGGGACTCCATCTGGCTGTGCGGCCGCGGCCGGCGGCGGCGCGGCGCGGCGGCGGCGGCGCGCGGCGGCGCGGCCGGCCGCGGCGCCGGCGCCGGCCGAGGAGGCGCGAAGCCCCAGCGCTGCACGGGCGCCGCCGACTGCAGCAGCATGTCCTCTTGGGCGTCGGCCGGGCCCGGCTCGGCGTCGGCGTCCGTCACGGTGATGCGCGGCGGCGTCCACGGCCGCCGCTTGTTGACGCCGTCGCCAGGGCTACTCGCCGGCATCGCGTCGCGTCGTAATCGATGCGATCGGACGCGCGCGCGACCGCAGCGGCCGGCCTCTCGGCTGGACACTGGTCGGCGGCGGCGGCGGCGGCGGCGTCCGGTCGCCACTCTGTTGGTACTGTCTCCAGGACTCCGCTGGCCAACACGGCCAGTCGCCGCCGACCAGTTCGATCACGTTCGATGGCGAAATTGGTGCCGTTTGCGGTGCGCAGTGAGCGCCGGCCACCGGCACCGCGCGCACGGCGATCCCGTGTTCCCTTCACTGCAGACGCCACGTGGAAAGGGAGATTTCCGGCGCGTCGCCCGCGGGCCAGTTCGTCCAGCCCACCGGCACACGGCCGCACAGTGTCTTCCATCGATCGCTGGGCCCGTGACGGGAGGCAGGTGCCGATACCGACTGCGTAACGGACGGACCGCGTCGACCTCAAACCGACGCTCACAAAACATGAGCGATGCACGCGACGCACGCACGCGTTCATGCATACATGGAGGCTCTAACGTAGACACGTTATCGATTCTTGGAAAACACGGAGTGCAACCGTGATGTCATAAGTTTTCAAACCTGTTTTACACGTAGCATGGCCAGATCCATTTTGATGCCCTTTCACAGAGCATCACAAAGCTCACATTAAACGCCCCCGAAGTTGGCAGGCTACTGATCTGTCTGACGGCGTGCCACATCCGTGCATGAAAGGTCTCGTTGCGGGGAATCGATATTCCAATCTTCGCAAAGCCATTGCAGTGTGGACACACTGGCTGCATTCCAGGTCCGCTTTGCACAGGAACGGTCTATGTTTAGCCGAGCTAAAAACTTCTAGGTACGGAAAACGCACGCTGGAGGGTGACGGGCCGAAAGCCTGGTTAAGCTGTTCAGCCCGGACGATGACGTTCGCTGATAAAAACCTCATTCGCCGACGTCACCAGTATGTTATCAGGACTGTGCCGTGCTCGTCCTGAGCAAGGCAAATCCAAGGGAAGGAGCGGTGCGGCTTGGCAAAAAAAAAAAAATTGCGCGTCGTATATGGAAATGAAAAACCTTGGCATTGCGTCTGCTTCCACCCCCTCGCACTTCCCGTTTGTAAAATTCTGGAGGCTTCCTAAACTAATATGAAGCTTATAGTTCAACTGCATGCATGCTTTTTATCCCCGTGCCACTGTTCTGTATCTTCAGTTTCAGTCCTTGTTCGACCTCCATAGTGGTCAGGCACGTCAAAGTATTTTTTACATCATTTTTTTCCGGGTTTAAAGAAGCCTCACTGCGATAAGGATGCACTCGTTAAGAAATGCGGAGCATTGCAGTACAATACTTTGCTATCCCAGGCATGGCTAGAAACCTGCTGATAACTTTATGTGAACCACTTCTAGCCTCGACGAGAAAGCAATACCGCAATTTGGCGGCAAGCGGGCCCATGCTACCATGGCTTTTGTGTATGTGCAGCTCATTTACCCACTGTCAACTTCTCGGCTAGGGCGACGGTTATGGAGGAAACATTTTTTTTAGGCCAGGCGTGGAAATGGCTCGTAAGCATAAGTGAAAAGACAGTGCCACCGCATTGTTTATATGACGAGTGTGGAAAATTGATCGGTGAATTGGACGTGCGAAAGCGGTCAAGCAGTCTACATCAGCAGGAGGTGGCAAGGTTACCCGTCAACTGAGTGCTGAACTAGTCTTACTTCTGCCTTATCTCGGCCCGGAGACCCGACAGTTTCCAGCAGTGATCAGTAAAAGAACCATGGTAAAAATAGGAGGCCATGCGGAGTTTATAATACAGTTATTTTTCACGTAATGCACTATGTAAACATGTATAATAAGGCTGCCGAAAAGGGAAAGTACGCTTCTATCTATCCCTTCTCTCATGTTTCTGACGCGTCCGTTTGTTTGTTTGTGAATTAGCGCGCACAGCGTCTTGACTCTCAAGTGTTCAGTCCAGTCTGCGCAGGTGTTTGGTCTGAATAAGTCGTGTGTCTCGTCCGACGTCAGTCAGTCGTCTGCTAGCGCGCTTCACTGGCCCTGACCGGCCACCATTCCGTCTCTGGAAGCTGTGGACCAATGAGCTGGCAGCGCCGACACGGGCCCCCGGGCTAGGTGACCTCTCCCCTGTCCCGTGGCCGCGCGACAGTTCAGGGTGATTCGGGCGGGTCGTGACCTCGCGCCAGTCTGGCGCCAAATTCCATCATGCTGCAGGACTGGTTCTGGGGTGAGTGGCGCGAGAGGTTGATTGTTGCGCGCGATGGCGGAACACTGCGGTTGTTTTCGGGCGGGAGTTACCATTGCTGGACATTGTCGGTCTTGATTATGTTGGGCTTCTGTCATGAAATGATGTGGTTTCTTGTCTGAAAGGCAGAAAAGGCAAGAGAGATTCCAAGATTCAGCGTATCTCTTTCAAACCTGGCTTTCAAAGCTTTAATATCGGCTTCTAAAGATGTGTTGTGTTTCGAAAACAGCACAGAGGAAAAAACACTAAGTAAAACGTTCAGGAGATGCAGCTATTTATTTCGGTGCCCTGCAAGGTAGGCTGGCCTGACTCCGATGAGCCGTGGGTTTTTGCCATCTGAATGAGCCTAAAAAAGTACGACATGAAAGACGCCTTTGTCCCCTCTCTCATACGGTGGAAAAAAACATCTCCAGCCGAGAGCTGTCTACACTACCTCTTTAGCGCCATAAGGTAGCCAGATGTATTTCTGGCGGCGTCAGCACATGTGAAGGCGTGTCTAGTCAAAATATCTGGTCAGGTGTACACGAACCCATTAACCTATAGTCATTTCTGGTCGCCCATTTGTCCTAGTGATTTAATCATCTAGTCAGTCATAGGCAATGACATATGTTACAGATAGAGGATAATAGTTACCCGAGACGTTTCTTAGAACGAGAAGGGAAATCATTGCTTTTAGTTCCACCTCTCAGCTTAACTCGAAATTTGGGATCGCCATGATATATATATATATATATATATATATATATATATATATACACATATATATATATATATATATATATATATATATATATATATATATATATATATATATATATATATATATGTATATATTTAATGGGCTCCTGCATTTTGGACATGCTTCGAAATGCGTGGAATCCCCGTATACAAGAAGACGATACTTTTGGGAACGAAAACTGGTTATAACGTACACAATGTTTCAGCGCTACAAAGCCGTCTTCGTCAGTGAAAAGATAATAGCATATAACTAAACCTAAAACGCATCGTAAAGATTAAGCACAGGACGTCCGAGCATTCGAGACCCTGCCTGGGCTGGATGGACAGATTAGCAAATTAGTTCCGTTTCCGCCAGCAGTTTTCTTCCCGAGCTTGTCGCATTCTGCCGCACAGTTGTCTTCAAAGGTGACGCAAAACTGGTGTTTTTTTCCTCTTTACCGACATTATCCGGGTGCTTTCCATCCCATGTCACCAGTTTATGTCGTATTTTACGAGTTTAATCTTTAAAAGTTACATATGTTACAGATACATATGTTACATATATACAGATACAGATACATATGCTAGTTGGCTACAAAAGTAATAGATTTCTACGAAAGACCAATTGATTGTTAAGACACTTCCAGAATTCTCACGACATGGTGGAGCTGATTTGACTCTGGCGGAGCGCAAATAATATGACAGCTGAAATGCTCGTATAAGTGTGCGTCCTAAGTTTGCTATTTAAATCCTAAGTTAGAGCCATTTTTCTTCCCATCTCAAGCCATCATGATAACATTCAAATTGCCAAACGTGAAAGTCACTGCCCGAGTTACCTAAGTGGTTGGGACATCTTTGCATGCTTGGCCATTGTCTCTAATGGCAGCGAGAAATTTAAATGTGGCCCATTATAGAACCAGACACGAACTGCGTATGCCATGCGAGTTTTTTTATATTTCCGTTCACTCTGGCCTGGATGTGGAATAACCGACAGTCGGGGCGGCCTTTGGCTGTGTTTGGCGCTGTTCAACGCACGCACCGTGCAGTGCCAAGCGCCGTACGCGCAAGCCCAGGAAAAACCCGAACTCTGACCGCCCGTCCGCGCTACGCAGCGACCACGCTCTCCAAGGACACCAGGGAGCACAAATGGATGCCGACGTTCGCCGAGGTGGACGAGAGCTGCGCCAGCGTCGACTTGCAGGAGGGCCACAACAAGACTCTGCAGCTCAGCCAGCTGGTGGTCTGTCCGGACGCCAAGCCGGGCGAGGTGCAGGTGCGAACGGCGAAGTGTACGGTGCGTGGATGGCCGCGCTGGCTCAAGGCACCACAGTGGGTTGACGCTTATGTTGCTCTGATGTTTATTTGTTCTTTGGCGCGGTCATGACAGAGGTCATACGAATTTGGAACACTGCAATTCATTAGGGGTACATGTTTGTTTATAAAATTCTTTACAAATCTTCCATAAGGTTTGCTCATTAAACTCTACAAAATTTATTTATAAAAGAAAACTATTTGGTCGCTTATAAAACCACCCAAAAGTTTGTTCGTGAAACTATGCAGAAATCTGTGAGTGTCTTCACAGTGCCAACCTTCCAAGGATGCTTTCCAGAGAAATCTCATGACTATCACGATGTCGTTTTTCCTGGGCGTCGCCCTATTTGCTTCATGGTGTAGGACGTGGGGATGATGACCCGAGACTCACGGGAGAGCCAGACCATTTTCACTCCTGTGCCCCGCGGCTGGAGGTGTAGATGGTAGCCCGGGACCACAGCAAGAGTTCGCTAACGATATCGCCGTGTCCCGCGGCAGGAGGTGGAAGTCGTGACTTGTGACTCGCGGGAGAGCCTCGTCACCGCCACGCTGGCGGTGCTGGTGGCCGGCTCCGTCTACCAGACCACGCTGGCCGCCGAGTTCCCGCAGGTGCCGGCCACGCTGCGGCTGAAGCGAGGAGACGGACCGGTCTGCCTCATTGGCAAGGAGTTTGTCGGTACGGACAGCGGATTTCTGTGTGGGAGGCTTTGGAAGTTGAAGAGGACTGTTATCATAAGAGGGTATTTTAACAATCCGGTGTACGGGGATTAACACCATAGCGACTTACGGTGGTGAAGCTCTTAAATACTTAAGCCTGATTAACCTGTTTTCCTGCTTATTTCATCTTTTCGTTTGCAAACTGTTGGCCATTTTTGTTTGCTTACGTCTTTTTCTATCCTTTCCTCCCGCCAATACTTGGAGAAGGTTTACCAAACTGCCCTTATGCATACGTAAACAGTTCTCATGAGCGGCGTTCAGAAACTTACTTGGTCTCATATGAAGTTACCCTAGTGCGTCAAAACATCATTGGTAGTACGGTCGATTTTTCAATAGATGTAAACGGAAATGCACCCCAGCTGCAAACTACGGTAAGGAAGCACATGTTAAAGTGTTGATTAACATGCAACAGTTTAAGCCTGCTAAGTTGATAACCTTTTGTTGGAACATTTCGCACTCACATCAAACAGTTTATTCCACCAAGGAGGATATGGTCAGCAAATTGTTTAGAATTTATTTGTGATGCGATTTGGGTATGATTTTGTCACTTAAACCTTGTACGGTGGAGGCCGTTTTACCAGTGCACTTATCAGTGCCCCAGCTGCATGGTAGACGTCTTACAGTCTGCTTTTTTGTAGAGAAAGATATTGATTCCGACGAAGACGTGGAAGAGGAGGAACTGAACGAAGAAGTGGAGGAAGAGGTCGATTACGAAGCTGCCCCTCAGAGGGTACGTGTAAGATATGGCGGCAGTAGTTACCCAGTGAATAGCGCCGATGCAAACACGAAAGTACTTTGTCGGAAACCGAGGTAGATACTGGTCCAACATTTCTTGACTGTGTGTAGTTCTTTCTCAAAACCACTAAGATTATCTGAAAATCAACTAAGCATTCCTAAGCCGGGCCCGTAGGCTGACTATAAAAAAGGTCTCATTACCGAGCTTTGGGATGTGTTCCGGATGTATTAATTTATCATCAGTAGATCAATTTACTATGAATTAATTGTAATGCATTTCTTTTTGTTAGTGTATCTGTGAGAGTATAACATGGAAAAATATATAGATATGTAGGGAGGATATATATTTTTCGTTATTCTCTAGCAGGTAAATTAACAAAATGAATATATATATATATATACATATATATATGTACATATACATATAGGAAGGATGTGCATTTCTTTGTTATTCTCTACAAGATAAACTAACTAAATGGAACACGTTACAATCAATTCATGGCAAATTGATCTAATATATACATATATATATATATATATATATATGCAGTATTTTGCTGATGTTTTTAAGGTTATGATTATAAAACATGTTTTTCATGACTGGTCAAACAAAGGTCCACTGTTTCTGAACGAGGAAACAATTTTGTGGTCTACTGCTTTCGGATTCCCGGTCCCAGAATACCCTAAATGACTAGTCACCTATCGTATACTTTGTCACATCGTATACATATTTGTCGCGAGGCTTTATTACATGAAGAGGTTTGGGCATATTTCGCTCAACTTCGGGAAACTATCAAACGCCAGCTTCGCCAAATTCCAGGTGGACCCAAAGAAACGCAAGAAACCGGAATCCAACGGCAAGCAAGCAGCCAACGGGACAGGCAAAGGCAGAAAAATAAAAACAGATACAAAGGTAGTTTTTGAAAACTCTGGTGTTTCTCCAAAGACCCTGTTCTATGCACCGTAAAACGTTTTGTTCTGGCCCGTCTGATGTACACATTGATCTGCACGCAGTCCGTCAGTTAAGCATCCTAGGGCTCCCGGCCGCATGATACGGAAACTTAGTCGCTTGTCCAGGTCATCTTATTCGTGACCATTGTGACCATGAGTGGATTCCGCTGGTTCCAAGCGTAACTGGCTTTGGCAGACAGTCATGCAGGCTCTTTCCTGTACGCATGCACACGTGCCAGCCTAAATATAAACGCCGGCCGTTACCGATCCACTCAGGAAACCCCATTCCGGTCGCCCCTAGCCGTCCCTGTCCCCGAGTTCGTCCCTCTACCCAGCCCGCAACTGACTCCCTCCCTAGCCCCCTGATGACCGTACCCCGCTTTTGCACCGCAGGCCAGTGGCACCGGCCAGCTATCGGACGACGAAGACGAGGAGGACGACATGGAAGAGGACGAACCGGACGAATCGGACGAGGACTACAGCGAGGAGGAGCAGCCGCCGGTGAGCAAAAAGGCCAGGAAGGGTCCCGTCGCTGCCGTGCCGCCGCCGGCCAAGAAACCAGCGCAGGGCTCCGCCAAAAAGGCGGGCTTCGGGAAAAGACGGCCGGTGCCGCCAAGAAAATGCCTAAATCTAAGGCCTGAGTGATTCTCGCCAAAACATGTTATGACATGAAATATATTTAAGAGGGAACTGGTTTTAGCCTGCATGCATCACGGGAGGCTTGCAAGACATAGACAGGTAACACAACTGAGAAGAGGAAGGAAAGAAGGAAAACAAAGAAAAGCTCTTCACTGAGTTCTGAACTTCATTTCTGAAGAAAGAAGGAAAAGAAGGCAGCGTCGTAGTACGTAAAATTGGCTACATCCCGTGTCGTCATATGAAACTTTCAAGGCATTGTTAACACATTCTTAATGTTTTACGAAGAACTAACTACCACCTTCCGTGCGAACCCTCAGCATAAAACAACCAGTGGGCTTAGTGTTGACGAAAGTTGGCAGTTGGCCGCGGAAAGTTACAGGAGGGCCCACCGTGACTGCAGGTCGCGTGCGTGAGTCACTGGCAAACTTTGATGGCCAAATAACTGTTTCAATATTGTTCGGCGTGGTCCCCTCATTCTGTCTGGTAAAGTTTTATGTGGCCGTCTCCTGTAAGACACGGAACGGATGTAGAAAAATTTTCGTTTGAAATCGCCTCTGATTTCTGTTCGAGCAGTTATCAAAAGCAGGTGCGCGCCGATGTGGCCGAGGTGCGCGCCGATGTGGCTGCACTCGACTGAAAACAATCATGATTAAGCGCGAGGTGCTGGACATAATTATGAGTGAGCCGAACAATTGAGAACCATATGCAGGTGACTCGGACATTTCAGGGGAGGCAACAATGAATGCCATACGAAAAATCGATGGCAGTTACGTAGATGTATTTTGAGAAATTCACTGCATGCATGTTCGATCGGAAGGCTCGCTACGGAGGGCTTCATAACGCCATCATTTACGTAGAAATGTGAACGGTCTGATGCGAAAATCGGCGCCAAATGACGGTTGGAATACCTATAGGCATTCGGCCAGTATACTGGCCGAAAAGTAATGTGACCAGTAACACTTTATGACAGCGGTCTAAAAATTCACGCCATTAAGCACTACATGCATTATCGCAGTTAAATTTCTGCCAACGACACGTGAGTATGGTGGATAGTACACCCAACGTATTGCCACCTTGCATATCTTAGTTTTGCATGCGCTATTCTCGCCTTTGGGTAAGCTCAACGCGTAGGGTTTGAACAGTAAGTTCAGGCACGTGCCACGTACCCACGTAGAAGTTTCCTGGGGGAGGGGCAAATGCCAAATTTTGTCACATGTCATAAATTTTGTCATTAAATATTGTTTGGCATATGACGAAATTTATGGGAAAAAATGTAATTTTATGTAATTTTCCTCATGTTAATCGCCCCGGAACACATGTCATGTTTGCTTTTACAACACACATATAATTACAATTACGTATTCCTGTGAAATCACTACATGTCTAGTGTGGACCATTTGGGTCAGGGGGAGGCATGGCCCATGCCCCCCTCCCCTAGGCATAGGTGGGCATCGTTACCAAAAAATGTAACTTCGTTACTCGTTACTCCGTTACTCAAAAAAGCCAGTCCGTTACTCGTTACTCCGTTGCTCTGCCTTAAAAAGTAACGGAAGTTACCGTTACTCCGTTATTCCGTTACTTTTGAAATGCAGTGAAAACCAAGCGAACGCGGGTTTTAAGTCTTTTATGCTGCTTTGTGGTTGTAAAACGCATTCCATATACAAAGGAAAGAAACAAAAAGCGCTTACCCCAAACACTCCGCTAGCTGCCCATTGCCCTCACCAGCCGTTGTAGAGTCGGCGGCGCCGGGACAACAGCCGCGGCGGGTATTCTACCACTGTGTTAGCCACAATGTTCAAACCAACGAATTCCTGTTCATTGCCCGCGGCGCCGACGGAGCGGGAACAACCGGCGCTGGAGCGGACGCATGCAGAATGCGACAAACAGCGGACATCTATCGACTGGGTTTGATCAACAATGCCTCTCGAAGTATCCGCCCTGAACATAATGGTCTCCGTTCAGAGCTCGTTTCGGTCTCGCAAACTTCTTATTTTGTTTTGAAATTATGTGTGTGTATTAGTTTGTGTACGTACGCGTGCGTTGAGGTAAGATTCCTGATACCCCTGACGTTTTTTTAATACCAAACGACGAAGGACTAAAAAAAAAACATGACTGATATGGATTTTATTGTTGTGAAATAAAATACTAAAAAAAGGTGCTTTAGTAGCTCTTCAGCACCCTTGAAAAGACAAATTAGCTATAAAAACATGGTCATAAGTAAGATGCAACAGAGGATGTTAGCCGCTGACAAGTGGAACATTTTGGAACGATGACGTGACCTGACCTGACCCCTGTGAAAAACCAAAATTGATATCAATGAACTCGCTATTGTCTTACGGTTCAGTATATGTCGCTCAAGTTCAGCTTTTCAGGGACACGGTATTGTGTCTATTTACCTAATTCCAAGGACGCGTTTTGACCTTTCATGGCGTCTGGTGGCCTCAAAATTGATTTGAGGTCAAAGCTCTTGAATTTTTTCGTCTCGGTTTGACAAAACCTTTCCGCCGGAGTTTTCCTTTCTTCCGTGCGATATATCGGAGCCGAGATCCTGGGAGGTGCG
Organism: Capitulum mitella; assembly: GCA_030062745.1. Taxonomy (NCBI): domain Eukaryota; kingdom Metazoa; phylum Arthropoda; class Thecostraca; order Pollicipedomorpha; family Pollicipedidae; genus Capitulum; species Capitulum mitella. The sequence continues at coordinate 24,062,488 of CP099848.1, read as the reverse complement.
GAAATCCGCGCGCCCCACCTCCGGCCGGGCAAAGGGCATTCTGAGCCCGGCCGGAGACGGGTTAAAAACACTTCATTTAACCCTATTCCCTGTGGGGGGGGGGGGGCAGATTCTGCTACCCGTGTCTTTTTGCTTGTCGCTCCCACACTGTTTGCCGCAGCGCCACAAGATTTTCTGGCATTTCATGGAACTGATAAACACGTGTTTTGTTAACATTTAAAAAAAAAATCGGTCCCGAAGAGGCGGTTCCAAGCCCCCGTTTTCGGCGGTAATGTGCTGTACGTGAAGCTGCAAAGTTGTGCGGTTCACTGTCGTGACATTTTGAGTAGACATAAAGATCACTGACTCATTTATATCGTCATACACATCCTAAACAATGCGTATACACACACATTTTCAGGCGAACGCACACCCAGGTACCGAAAAAATGGGGGAGCACACTGTTGTGCTTATGGTGCCCTCCCAATTTTGTTTACCTGGATCCACCTCTGCGCTACATATAAACTTAAACTGGCTTGCTAGTTGTACATCTGATGTTTATATCACCCAAAACAAACAAAAACAAAGGAAATTTCTTATTTCAAAAATCACCCTTCTTGACCTCCCTGGAACTGCCTATGGTTTTCTATTTTAAATTTCAGGTTTCGGTATATAAAAGACTTGGACATTCCAAGCTGAACCGTGTTACTCTCATGAAAATTAGTTGGTAAACACGGCCGCAGTGACCTTTCAAAAATCCCCAAATTTTGGAGTTTGTTTGCCCCACGCCCTATTTTCGCAATTTTTGAATTTCTGGGGTCCGGAATTGGAGATCTCGTTGAAACATATTAAATGGCATTCATCCCATCAACATTGGACGAATGAATCTCGAGATCTCTGGGAGGGCGGGGCGGGGAGGGGGCAGAATTGGTAATCTTCACCTTTCGGCCAATGCATATTTTTCGAAGGTGCAAAAGTGGCAACGGCTCATATCACGTTTGAGTTTGGGTCCTCACTTCTGTGTCTACAAAAAATAATGTGTCAGCCGAAAGGTGTTTCGGCCAGTTGATATTTTTTCGGGAACGCAGGAGTGGTAACTCGAATCGCATGGACAATGTAGCCTGTCCTCCAAATTAAAAATGATTTAACCTAACCTAACCAAAACCTACTGTATGGTTGCAGGGATTGCCCTAGATGGGCCTGTAAAACTAATTTTTTGTTAGGTTCAATTTGCCTGTTTTTTGGTTTGGTTAGCTCGTATCGGCTGAAGGCAAACATGTGTCAACTGAATCAAAATTCAAGAGTTACCTAACCAAGTCAGTTTACACACCCAGTAGGGGCCAGTGCTTAGAAAAATACCTGAATGGGCTAAATTGTTCACACAACTTGTGTTGCCACTTCCGCGTCCCCAAAAATTACGCGTAAGCGTCGGCCGAAAGGTAGATTACCGCAGATCTGCCCCCCCCAGGGTAATGTGAATCTCACTGCCTGCAGAGAATATGGTTAAGGCAAATAGTCCAAGCAATAGTCGACAAGCTTCATAATTATGCTTCACTACTGACAACTTATTGTGGAATTTATAATCACTTGGAAATACCGTAAATAATGTTTCCTCTTGACATGTGCCATTAGCTTGAAAGGCTACTCTTGTGACCCTTAATTATAACCTCTTTCGGTCGGCACAGAACATACGTAAAAATGACGTTTTTCCCCTCCTCCTTAAACTCAAAGTACGTTTCTGGATATGGCCATGGGTGACCCAGACCGGGCTCGTCCTCTGCCTCCGAAGCTGAGGCACCGTCGGACTCGGAGTCAAGGTTTTCGACCTCCAGTGGCGGCGTAAAGACGCCTTGATGGGACATTTTAGTGTCAGGTAGTTAAAATTTCAGGCCAGTCAAGAATCAATCACCACTCCATCGCCCCATGGACATCACAGATCCAAGGCCATGGCGGCAGTAATCATGTGCTCAACAGCCTTGAGTGATCTTGGCGGGGAACCGTGTGGCGGTGGTAAGCAATCCGTGACGGACTTGAGACAACATTGAAAACTGCTGTCAGCTGGCTGTTCCAGTATAAATGACAATAACTTTGATATCTTTTAGCCTGAAAAATGACGACTGGTTAATTTATCATTTTAAGTCATATCAAACTTACGCATAATTCAGTACTTTTGTCCCAAAAGAGACCAAAGTCAGCTGGCCTTTATACTGAACCATTGCTGCCAGCTTGCCGTCAACGTTTATCAGCTGACGAATATTGTCAACAAGTCTACGCCGCGATTGTCAGCTGAGTGCGCGCCCAGCCGCGCTTGTATCGTCGCACGCTATTGGGTGTTGGCTACTCAAGTAGCCAATGGGTGTGCCGATGCAAATAAAGCCGGGCGGTGTCTGTAAGGAGTTTAAAAAGTAACGGAGTAACGGAGTAACGGAGTAACGGACCAAAAAGTAACGGAGTAACGGACCACAAAAGTAACTTCCGTTACTCAGTCCGTTACAGTAAAATAAAAGTAACGGGTCCGTTACTCCGTTACTCAAAAAAGTAACTTCGTTAGTAACGGAGTAACGGAGTAACGGACCAGTGCCCACCTATGCCCCTAGGCTACGTCGCTGGGTACGTTCGATGATCATCGGAACGTTCTCGTCTTGTTTCTGGCCAGGAACCACAATCTGCCAGTCGACTGGTGCCTTAAAATGCATGGATATCGGGAGCAGGGTCGGGAAGAGAATACTGCTTTGGCACTGAACACATGCAAGCTTGAGCAAACCAACTGAGGAAAGTACAGCAAAAAACGACAGGGGCTGAACCCTGCACTGAAACCCACTGTTCTTTAGCAATCATTTGAAAATAACTCAGGTTCATAGGCGCAGCCGGGGGCCGGCGGTCCTAGCCCCCCTTAGGCCCTCATTTTTTGTGGAAACCATTGCACATCATCTTCCCGGCAGGCAGTTTTCGTATGATTTCAGTTCACACTGAGCTCCGACCCCCCTCCCACACCTTTAAGAAAATCCTGGTTGCGCCCCTGCTCAAGGTCGATGGGATGTGTGGTTTGTGATAATTTGTGTATCACATCCAACAATTTAGTGGTGAATAGGTTATACAAAGACAATGAAATTTCCCTTACATCGTCTGAAACTGGAATGCATCCTATGTACTTTTAGTTTCGGCACCTCTCGGTAGGTGTCGGCAGCGGCGCAGTCAGGCGGTGGAAAACTGGCGATGACTCAGGCAGCTAACTCGTCTGAGAACGAAAATGCGACATCGCATTTATGGCCCAACACGCATTCCGTATCTCACCTGGGGCGGTACAGGATTTCGCACAAATACAAGGAAATCACGACTGCAGGCGGAGCTGTCCAGCAGGTGTATCGACCACGGATCCAATACCCTCATTTCTGATTCTGATGAAAATTGGTAAGCATGGCTGTATTAAGTGACCAGTGCAACGATTCGAATTTCGCACTGTCAGATGTGTAGTTCATGACTTACAGGTTTAGGTGTTTCCGATGACCCACCCTGAAGGCGTGTGTCTGTTAAACAGAAACCGATAAAAAACATTTCCCGAACATTCCCACATGAATTCAAACTCGAAGCAGATAAAAAATATCAGGATGTTTTCCATAAGAAGGTATTTGTAGTCATGTGGGTCCGACAATAAGGGTCTCAGAGATTTTTATGCACTTCTAATAACCAAAGCAAATATTGCCATTAAAATGGAATTCTTTTTTTAGCATACATTTAACCCAAATGGCTGCTTGGGTAATTTAGGGACCAGATCTTCCAGCATGGACTACGGCTCCTACGCCCGGCAGACGAATGCCGGGAATTGACCCCTTTGTGGCGGAACCGTTCCACCAGGTGTCACGGTTCCGCTGGCAAAACTACCGTGTGATAGTCAGGGATCCTCATTGGCCAATTAAAAGCGGACCCGCGGGCCAAATATCGAGCACCGATGTGATTCGACAGATGAACCCCCTCAAAAAGTTGTAATCAGAATATTTCGCAATTTGCAAAACACTACCACCCAGCTGGAGGGCAGCTCAAACATTTTAATGCAAAAGGATATTTTCATTAAATAATTTTTCTTTGCGTTGAAAAATATGTAAGCGAGGTTAGGCAGAAACTTGCTCCCAATACGCTAAAAAACTGGCAGGCAAGGCATGCGAGAATACCACAAGTCTAAGCCCGTTGAAACAGGCGACAACAAAAGCACATATATTCACGGTCCAGGGATTCGCGGCACGCTGTAAAACTGTCCAGATGTAAACACGGTGCGAAGGCAACGTCATCTCCGATAAATGTTCTCCTTTGCTTTTCTGTTTATTATTGGTGTTGTCTGCTTCATGAGCACGTCCCTCTTTTTCTATTACTGCGACAAAAATGCATTTCTGTTGCAATTATATATGTGCTTTTATTGTCGCCTAGTACTGTGTGCAGACGATCTTTTCATATATCTTCGACGGCGCAGGTAAGAAAGATATGGGTTTAAAATTGCTGGCGATGTCACGCGGACCTGATTTGTGAAGAGGAGGAACAGAGGCCACCTTCCAAGAGGAAGGGAAAACACAGGAAGCGACAGAGCTGTTGATTAGATGGAGTAAATGCCTCACGAGGACGGATAAACATCTTTGCAGCGCGTACAGCGGCACGCCGTCATGCCCCACCGCCCTCGACGATGACAAATCACTCATAGCTTTCGAGAGTTCAGGGAGAGTCGAAGGACGCAGCGTTAGACTTGATGTGGTCACGCATTGTGGTCTAGGTGGAAGCAGGGTGTCACCTTGGCTGCCCGCTGCCAGCTCGGAAGCAGTCCGAGGGCCGGCAGACGCATAGTGACGGTTGAGGTCATTAGCCTGCTCAGACGGTATTTCCCCGGCGACACCCGCTCCTCTCTTGACGGGCTGAGAGGCGAGGCATTTTATGCCCCTCCAGAAACTTGGCACGGTCGGTGAACATACTGTCACACAGGAAATCGCGCTTAGCCCGAGTGAAAAAGTTCTTAACGCTGTTACGAAGGCTTCGATATGCGACCAAATCGGTCTCGGGATTGACGCCATCACCGTTACGCGTCGTCGCGTTCCTGCATCAGTTGCCGCGGGTCAGGGCTAGCCTCAAGCCTTGGACAATGGGAACAACGAGTGGTCACCGTTCGGAGTGGACAATGTGCATCAACCGCACTCCACCACGCTAGCATAAACTCAGTCAGCGTTTGTCGGTAAGCCAGGTCCCCGTCCGACGGCAGAAACTGCGGACAGAGCGCGCCCCACTTCACCTTCTGCTCATTAGTTTCACTGCGTTCGTTGTGCTCATCAGTTTCATTTCAAAACTGAGATATGAGAGCGTTAATTGGAGACATTATATGGCAAAATGAGTTCTGAGCGTCACCGTGTACCATTTTCGTTATCCACAAAATACCGCAAGGTAATCACGGTTATCCGCAGATCGAGTTTTTCATATGGCACCATCATAATACTGCAGGCAGCATGACACGTAAGGAACTTTCAAGCATCACACGATGTCTTACCCGGCACAAAACATGAGACGACACGGAAACACCTTTGCATTAGCAGATTTGAGACAAATATTTGCAGCTTTCTGATTGTGACGACCGTGAGGAAACATCTGTATCCAGCTTTTTCAGAAGAAATAAGTACATTTTGTTTTGTGGCGGGGTAGACACTTCCGCTTCAACGTCACCACAACCCGCAACTTTTCTCATAGCTACAACGTACCACTCTCTCAAACACACATCGGTCTGATCCAGACCCTCATCCCAAAACTGCACGAGCAAACGAATTCCACCGGCCGCACCTTGTGAAAAACCTAACCTTGGTGCCGTCGACAGCGACGGCCGCGTCGGCCCCGCCACGCCCTCCGCTCACCGACGCGGCCGCGCGTCGTCGGCCCCGACGAGACGGTGTGGCCCCGCCCACCCGGCCTGCGTCGACGGAGGTCATATAGGTGACGACGGTCACTCGCGCTCAGAGTTCGCTAGTGCGCGAACGTCCGACCACCGCCGCAGTTTCTTTCAGATTTCACCATGGTGAGTAGCGGTGGCCAGTGATGCTCTTGTAAGCCCTTCGCCTTGGTAATTCGACTTAACACTACTGAGATCGTTGCGTTGAGGAAAGAGGTACCCATTAATTCCGCTAGGTGGACGGGCAGAAACATTCTAACCTATACTAAATAATCGTGTAGATGATAATTATTATCCCAGAAGAGTTACTACAAGATGTTTAGTGGACTTATCGTCACGCAGTAGTCATTGGTGCAAGACTACCATCTGAAAAAATTTCTGAGACTTGAGTTTCTGTTCATGCGCCTCGGTTTCCAGAACCAAAGAATTATTTATTTCCTCCTCAGAAGTCGTTGCCTGTGTCTTCATGCATGCTTTGAGGTGTTTCCTTTCACATTGTTGTGGGTAGTTATTTCATCTCAGGTACTGAGATGGACATCGTTGAGAACAAGAAGCGTATGGATGTGAAGGCCCAGCGATCGGCGACCGCTGGGCCGGTACCTAAACGCTAAGATGACGTCGAAAACAATGCACGCGACGCCAGGGTCACGTCACGGCTGCCCTGTGGCCCGTCGGACTGCGGAGCCCCAGTGCAGTCTCCTGCCGGCGACCGTCGGTTCGCGGTCGGCTGTCCAGAGTGCCAGTCGATACCTTCTTTGGACGGTCGCTTTGTTCGGCAGACGGTTCCTCTGCACCCAACAAAATGGAACAACAATTTCTTCGTCCTTGGGTACACTGTTTGCAGGTGATGCAGCAATTCCTTGAATAATTAAGAAGATCCATTAAGTGCGCCACAAACGCTGTCGGTCGTCCGTCGGGGACAGCTGTTGCGGCGCGGCGAATTTAGTTACGCTCATTTGATGTGCGACGGTCGTAAAAGGGCCGACAGTCTGCAGGGAGTTCTCGTTTGTCAGGCCATTTTTTCGAGTCCATAGTATCACGACCATATCCATAGTGCCACGACGGCGATAAGTGGAACGCAGTGGCAGGGGATTTTTATTCGAGTGGATACTATCTAACTACGCCCTTCCGATACCGGTGTTGCGTGAAGTTTTTTGATTACTGAATGGCTTGTGAGAGCCTGTCCGTCAACAAACTAGCGTTTAAATAAATCTGATGCGCTGTTCTGCTAGAGTGATTTTCGAGAACAGAATTGGTGTCAAGCAGAGCGACTTTGACTCGGATCCCCGAACAGTCTTAGTCTTCAGGTAGCGACAAATTTTGTGGCAAATGTTATTCTCGTATCATTATATATTATATTATATTCCCGTACTCTTGAGGCTAGTCGCATTCCCGTGGGGCCTATTCAGTACATATATATGGGGGGGATTATTCGGCGCCTGAGATCTCGAGAACTACTCATTCAATTTCATCACAACAAACGACAATAATTCGCCATTACGAAAGCTGCGTTTTTGTATAAGAAGTTTTGAAAATCTTAAAAGAGGTAGATATGGGGGAAAAGTTAGGAAGAGTTTTTTACACGTTATAACTTCACTGTGACCGATGTTCATGCAATCTAGATGGATCGAGAGCCAACTGATGGTACTATTTTCATTCGACCCTGTGTTTAGAATTAAAAAAAAGATACAGACGTTCACAGAGCTTGGAAAATAGGTGGAATATTTCTTTCAACTAAATTAATATAAAAGTAGTTTTTATCTTTTAATAGTAGTGTTGTACATAGCAAAGACAAGCTGCAAAAAGCTATTTTTAGCTTTAAATAGTAGTGTTGTACATAACAAAGACAAACTGTATTATGTTTATTGAAAAGTGTTGTCACAGATGGCGCCAGGGACCTGAAAAAAGGGGAACTGTCATGTTCGCGTGTTCATCCGGTCAGCTTACGACCAGTGGCCTTAAATAACCTCAGATGACCTCAGAATCACATGTAATGGTCTTGAGTTCATTTCGCGGTGTTTCAAAACGTTTTTAGTCATTTGAATTGACTATATTTCTAAAAGACCGGCTAATGACCGTCGTGTTACAGGGCAAGCGCGTGGATATTTCAGGTCATAGCTCAGTGAACCGGCCTGATATAAACCTGAAACTTGGAAAGCAGGTAGAGGGCACTGTGTTAAGTCAGATCTGTATCGCATTTTGCTTTCTGAAAATTGGTTTAAAAAATATCCACAAATTTACGAAAAAATATAAATTTTACCTCTGGACTTTGATGACACCCTGTGAAGTGACCTCAAATCAACAAAAATACCCTTTTATGTATGATTGTTGTCTTTAGTCTTAAGTCTTCAATCTTAAGTCAACGACATACGCTCTGGCGGTCACTGATTGACATGATGCCTTCCGCCGATATGTCATTTCATGCGCAGGATGCAGAGGAAGGCCATACAGATGGACCGGTTTCGGGGCAAAAATCACCTTGATCACTCACATTCCCGGGGTCAAATGGGGTCAGTGACCTCGGGTGACTTTTTGACAGAAAGTTGTTCCCAGGCCAACTATTGCGTTAAATCCGATTTAATGCATCATTTTTGCTTCATTTCAACCAAAATGCTTCATTTCTGGCCAAAGAATTCATTAAAACAAAACAATGGTGTTCGCCGTGCGAACATTGACCCCTTTGACTCGCTCTGGTAGGTTACTGGTTAACCTCGCACTGCCCACCGATGAGTTATTTGATGCGTTAGACACAGAGGAAGGCTATGGCGACATTGTTTTCTTGTGACTGCATTGCGCAGTTTTTGTGCAATGACGAGGAAGGTCCCGATTTTTTCATAATTTGACAAGTTTTCAGGACATTTGCGTGACCTGGAAGGTTATCCATTGATCGAGAACCAAAAAACTGGGAACCCAAAACAGCTGGATACCATTGGGGAGTTTACATGACAAGAACACGGGGATTTTTATCGTATCGATTTATGTTTCTTGGTTTTCAAACGGCCAGGGGGGATTTGGGCCCTCCCCCTGTTGAGCGAGGTAGTCAGAAAGTCCCAGGAGGAAGGTTGATACTGACCATGTCGAAACACAAATCTGAGTGTTTTCTTCTAGTTTTGCCAAGGGCTGCCCAGCGGTGTTTTATCTTTTCGGTATGACTTGAAGTTCTTAAGATCTTTTAGGGGGGAGGGGTCATGAACCCTCCAGCCCGCCGAAGGTAAATCCGGAGACCGGCCCGCCGAGCATTAGCGTGCCGACAAAAGTACAAGAGCGTGTCGCAGTCGATGCGACCCCCTTGGCTAGTTGCCAGCTGACCCAAAGACCACATATCGGTCTTTGAACCGCCATAACTCGTTTCGCCAGAAGAGACGGCAGCACTCTAACCTTGTTCCTTTGTTCTGTCTTATCTAGCATTGGTCTATTCATGTTGTTTTTTTCTGTATGTTTTGTATTATGTATGTATTGTATTATGTATGTTTTCATTTCTGTAGCCGACGAACATCAGTGCTGATCTAATGATTCGGTTCGTCGACTTCTGAACATTGTTTATCGACTTTTTCGACACGCAGGCCTCAGTTTTACATAACACTACATATTACAGTACTCTTTGTAGGTAATGAGAAGGGCAAGACCATCGGCTGTTGATAACCTGAAATAATTCCTGGTTTTCTCATCCATAGGTGAACTGTGCCCTCACACCTGACCGCGTGTATAAGGCACTGGAATTCCATTTGACCTTCCCAGTAGTAAATTTATAACTTTCTTTATGATATGGACGTTTTACAGCAAACCGGGAGAAAAACGCAAATTTGTGTTGGCGTAATTTTCTAAAGGTTGATAAAAACTGAAGTCATGGCACGGAAAGACAAACATCCATGTATATATCCACATGCATCCATCGTGTACCTTTTTATAGCAGAACGCCTGGCAACGGTGTGCCAGCGGACCAGAAAACCACTCCAGGCACGCGCAGTGGTCACACCACTGGTTCATACAGCTTTCATGGGTCGCCGAGTCGATACTGTTGATCGCAGTGTCGGTGACGGCGGGGTCCGTGCCGTGTTCACTGGACAATTGGCTCTGTCCGGGTCAGCACCCGTGTCCGGCTGTCGTCGCCAGCCGTCCCGGACTTCCGGAGCGCGCGGAAGGTCCAGATTGTGCATCGACGGCGGCGCCCTAGGAAAATCGTGCAACGCTCCGAAATGGGATACAAGATTAACGTAAGTTCACTGGCCGCGACGTGCCTCGTAAGCATGAGCCGTCTGCGCGATTGCCATCATTGGCGAGAATCGGTGTAGTGTCCTGACATGAAATGGAGACGAACTCGTTTAAAAGTGTCTAGTTAAACTAGCACGCTGCGCAGTTTAGATTAGGTCGCTGGAGATGACCATGCTCTGGTCAGGCAGGGAAGGCGTGTCCTACCTTCGCATTTTATCTTCCGTTTCGCTGTCCGGGATTCGGGGCTTCCCCTTTACGAGCGTTGTGGCAGTGGCCAGATTTGAAGGCTATTCTGTCCATGCAACTCATCAAGCTGATGTGAAAAATTCAAGCAAAATCCGGGCCCGTGGCCCCCGTGCCCGCAGCGGTCCCTGCATTTTATATGGACATACCAGTCCGCCATGTCGCCCGGTCTCATCAAAACGTCAATGACCGTTTCAGCATTCGAATTTATAGTCGCACAAGCGAACAAGGGCAGATGCATGACGCCAAGACATTGGACGAGTCTGACATCTAACCTCAAAACCGTGTCTCGTGCAACATTATGCACATTTTTGGGTGATTCCACTTACGCAAATCAAGGAAATGAAGACGCATCTCCGAGCGTCATCTTTGGGTAGGTGCCAGATGGTGATCGTCTATGATTTGTGTTAATCCTTGGGAAATATGTACGAGAAACAAAGGGTGGCATGCATCATCTCGTTGAAATAAATTGCTGCTTAAAGTCGGAATGTCGGGCTCGACCACTTAAGCTAAAGCTCCCGTACCTAGCGCGCAAGAGGGCATGTATTTTATCCAGTTTATTCGTCTTGTTTGCGGGAGACGCAGTTTCCATAACAACAATGATTACTTTATAGATTCGGCCCCGATTTCCGGGAAATGTTCGGTCAAATGCCGACAGAAAATGATTCCTCTCATGTACAATCATTGCAAAAAGAATTCTAACCGAAAATCTCGGGTAGACGACAGCAGGGAGGGCACCACCCAACCAACAGGAAATTCTACCAGTGTAGGTAATGCTAGGACGGAAAACCAGGTTATTTTTGTTGTCGCTGCCGGGCAATGTGGGCAAAATGAAGTACCTCACGTCCCTCTGTGGCACTGCTTTCCCATAAACCAGTGCTAAAGGAAGAGCTGAGCATGGAGCGAAGTAGACGACAAATGCATCAACCAACGTGGACAAAAATGCATCGAACAACCAAACATGCATCGAATGCGCAATGGGTGGGTATGACTGCAGTCACTAGCAGCACGCAGTCTTTACATGTTCGTACATTTGTATTCGAAATTATCGCTGAAGTTCCATAAAAGCAAAGCGAAGAGCGGGGGAGATATATACCGACCATTCAATGAATACAAAGGTAAGAAAATGCACGTAAATTCAGCATTACATGGACGGTCTGGAGAAAAGTATGGCTACTACCTCGAACGTCGGAACCTCTGGCCATAACATTAAAACGTCACCCGCGGTCTCGACTCACCTGTTCCATATCAGGAAATTTCCGCCGCCGAGGTTCATCACTTTTCTCCGTGGTGGAAATTATGCCCTGTTCCTGAGGGCTGGTGGTGACATGCAAGATGAAGTGCTTAGTACGGTCGACATTTAATTTTGTGTACATCGCAATGTTGCTGCTTTGCAGGGAGCAGCGACTGGCCATTTCCTCAGTGCTTTAGTGCCCGAGGTGAAAAAATTCCGTCTTGTCTCGCGCAGCTCATAATTCATGATCATGTTCAAACTGAGGGTTGAGTAACTGAACCAAGGTGAACTAAAACGCAGTTTGACGCTCACAGGCCCATTGTTTCAGCTTATTGTAATTGCGGTGAAGTTGCGGATGACCAGCTGACAACGAGAGGCACGTGCTTTGGCGTAGTTGTTCAGAAACCAAGATCCTCCTTGCTCGTTTCAATGGTTGGTGTCTTTCTCAGCTACATATAAAACACGGCGAACAGACTGTAAGCATTGCCCGATGTTTTGTGCTAGGAGTAACATAATGCAGTAAATAGGTTACAGAAAAATGCATGTACTACTTACCTGAACCATACCAGCAGCGTGCTCCACGACCTGTCCAATCCAGAAGTTAGTCTTGATTAAGAAAGAATTCAAATATAGTTTTTTTTGGCCGCTGCCTTCAACTCTGTAGTTGCATCGATACTCACAAAGAAAACAGTGACGGCGAAGCGTTTTCAGGTTTGCACATGCAGAAAGCATTTCTTAACGTTTTTAATTGTTTCAGCGCCATATATTAAATTGCAAAATTGTGGCCACCTGTCCCCCAAGGCCCATTTTCTGCCTTCCACGGATGGTCAGTTTTACTTAAATGACACCGTCTAGTCACTATATGATACCGATGGGTCTTTTTCAGGCTCCCGCCAGACCATGGTGGTTCCTTCCAGCCAGCTGTCGGACTCTTGAGGTGCCCATCAGGCTGACATCGGACCACAGGCGCAGTCAGGATTTTTTTAACGGGGGGGGGGGGCGAGCTCAGTGTGGCCTGAAATTATACGAAAACAGCCGTTGGGAAGACGATGTGCAATGGTTTTCACAAAAAATGCCGGCCTAAGGGGGCCGGACCCCCTGCTCCCCTTTGGCTGCGCCTGTGTATCGGACTGTGCTCGCCTTTGCAGACTTCTGCCCGACTTTGGTGACCTCCACAACTCCCTATCATACCCTAAGGATCCTTGTCATGCTGCTCCAGATACTGCCAGTTAGCCATCGCCGGACCACCGTTACAATCTGGTTGTCCTGCATGTCAGACCATTGTCAGATCCTTCCAGACCCTATCAGGCCCCTATCAGACCCTGCCGGTCCCTGTCCGGACACGGTCAAACCCCGACAGGCCACTGCAAAGCCGCGGTGGCCGTGTGGCCGCCGGCAGACCGCAGTGGCCGCCGGGCCGTCCGTCGCCGTCGTGTCAGACGGTCGTAACGGGCGGCGGCTGGCGTGCCGGACCGCCGACGGCCGCCGGTCGCCGGCGGCGCCCGCGCCATTGATCGCCGCTGAGTCACGTGCGCCGATCAATACCGACAAACAGCTGATCACGGTTTGTGTCATGGCCGCCGTGCCGTCCTCCGTGGTGCGCAGAGACCGACACTGTCTGGAAAAGGAAAGCCGCAACAAAATCGACGTCAGAAGTCGAAAAGACGTCCTAACGCCGTGTCAAACTGGGAGGAAGAGGCAGCAGGATGGCCAGGACGTCACGTCTTCTTCCTAGGGCGTGGCACGGACACGTGACCCATGCAATGATTCATTGCGGACGGTTGCACGGTGGATTTTAGTCGCAATTTAAACACGAAGGCGCGGCAAAGATTGCCGAGAACAAACGTGTTTTGCGACACCAACAGTTTGAGAAACGGCTGGTGAAGGGCATGTGTTTCATGCTGATTTCGTGTGTATCATTAACCTCGGCACACGGCTTATGAGGAGCATAAACAAAACTAAGATCTGACAGTGATCTCTGCTTCAGTTGACCGATGCCGCCCATGAACCCAACTACTGTGAACATAAAAAATCGTTCAGTGAAGCTGAAACTAAACGCCGTCTATTTAGCGTGCTGCACTAGGTGTTCTACATCATCATTGATCACGACAATCACACGTGCAAACAAAATATAGACGTTTTACTTGAAAACCAGATATCGTGGGCCAGAAACGAACCTCGGTCTCCTCTCAACGTTACTGGCCCATGATGAATGTTGTCAAAATCCAATATGACCAGCTCTTTTGTTAGTCCATGTTATTTCCTAAGAAGGGGCCTCGGAACGGGGGGGGGGGCACGGGAAAGCTGCCACCCAACTTTGGGCAACATTGAACATTAACCCTATGGCGGTGCATGGAAACCAGGTAAAAATCACGTTGGTTCCCACCCCCATCTCCACAGGTGTTCTGACGCCCCTGCTCCCAAGTCCCTATTCCTGTGCTCTCGTCAAAAGCGTTCGAAGGTTACGTCTGCGGGAAGCTCTCGAGCAAACTCATCTGTCATCCTCCCTGAGACCTAAAGCCAGGGGCGCGGAAATTCCTCCACAGCTGGCGGAGGAGGGGGGCGTTTGGGGCCAAAGAGGCATTTTGTGTCAATTCTTTCCAGTGAACGCCCAGGGTCAATGTCAAATTTCAAAAAGCTGGAGTGGTGGGGATGCTGTCTTCGTTGGCCGCCCGCTTAGCGCGTCCTTGTCTCAAAGCTCATCATAAACAACCACAAGTGATGAACCCACCTCATTCAGAGCTAATGTTGAACTCATCTTAACCAGAACTAATGCTCAACTCATCTGGTACAGAGCAAATGCGCAACTCACCCCAACTCATCTTAAATTAACTCGTCCAGGACAAATGCCGCTCATACTTTGTCTTCGGCCTGCCGTCATAGTAGCCGAACTCTACTCATCCATGTCCATCATGGCGTCTTCATCATCTCTGACCTCTCACCTCCTGTTTGGCAGCGCGAATGCATCTCAGTGCACGTGGGCCAGGCCGGCTGCCAGATGGGCAACGCCTGCTGGGAGCTCTACTGCCTGGAGCATGGCATCCAGCCGGACGGCCAGATGCCCTCCGACAAGACCATCGGCGGCGGCGACGACAGCTTCAACACCTTCTTCGCCGAGACCGGAGCCGGCAAGCACGTGCCGCGCGCCGTTTTCGTCGACCTTGAGCCTTCCGTCATCGGTATGTTGGCACAAACCGTGTTGATTATGGATTCTTCGCAGTATCGGGATAGGGCTCAAGTGTCGGTTCTGTCATTCACCAACACCGCGCTTTTCACTCTTCTGGTCATCACCACGAAGAAATATGGAAGACAGAAGTCAATGAAGTGAAAATGCGTCATCAGCCATAGTCCTAGGAACAACAGAATATGTCAATAACACATGGGCGCAGGAGCCGGAAGAGCAAGGAGGCTCTTCTAGCTCTCAACGTTTCCCGATTTTGTTACATTTTCTTTGAGGCACTACACGGAAAAGCTACAATGCAGCTGGATAGTTTTGCGACCACTTAAAACAAGTTTCCCGTGGTTTTTAGGCATCTGACCAAAGCTAAACCAAAACTACAGCGCGTGGAATTACGCGTGAAACCGCGAAATAAAATGAAAGCGCCTCGATTTTCACTCAGGCGTTCTTCCGAATGCGATTAGTAAACGCTGCCACCAAGCATACAGAAAATTTCGAGAGCAGACAAAAGAGCATTCAACCGCACTGAAATGCCCTTCACGATTCTCACGCGCCTGACGTCGGCATGTCGTCGCCGCCCGTCGGCCACAGTGACGGCGCCGTCTGCCCCCAGATGAGGTCCGTACCGGCACCTATCGGCAGCTGTTCCACCCGGAGCAGCTCATCACCGGCAAGGAGGACGCCGCCAACAACTACGCCCGGGGCCACTACACGATCGGCAAGGAGATCGTCGACATCGTGCTCGACAGGATCAGGAAGCTGGCGGACCAATGTACAGGTGAGCACGGAGGCGGCTGGTCAAGGAACGTGGTAAAAATGCCGACTAATGTGACCCGCTTCGGCGAGGCACGACCCGAAAACAGCCAAACCTTCTCTGGATGTGAGGGAGGGGACGTGAGTCTATTCTTGAAGGACGAGACTGACGGTGATGCTTAAGCGTTGATCTGGCACTGACGGCTTCTTTTATTTCAGGCCTGCAGGGCTTCCTCATTTTCCACTCGTTCGGCGGCGGCACCGGCTCCGGCTTCACCTCGCTGCTGATGGAGCGGCTCAGCGTCGACTACGGCAAGAAGTCGAAGCTGGAGTTCGCCATTTACCCGGCGCCGCAGATCGCCACTGCCGTGGTCGAGCCGTACAACTCGATCCTGACCACGCACACCACGCTGGAGCACTCCGACTGCGCCTTCATGGTCGACAACGAGGCCATCTACGACATCTGCCGGCGCAACCTGGACATCGAACGCCCTTCGTACACCAACCTGAACCGGCTGATCGGCCAGATCGTCTCCTCCATCACAGCCTCGCTCCGCTTCGACGGCGCGCTCAACGTCGACCTGACCGAGTTCCAGACCAACCTGGTGCCGTATCCGCGCATCCACTTCCCGCTGGCGACCTACGCGCCGGTCATCTCGGCCGAGAAGGCCTACCACGAGCAGCTGTCGGTGTCCGAAATCACGAACGCCTGCTTCGAGCCGGCCAACCAGATGGTCAAGTGCGACCCGCGCCACGGCAAGTACATGGCCTGCTGCATGCTGTACCGCGGCGACGTCGTCCCCAAGGACGTCAACGCCGCCATCGCCACCATCAAGACTAAGCGGGCCATCCAGTTCGTCGACTGGTGTCCGACCGGCTTCAAGGTGGGCATCAACTACCAGCCGCCGACCGTCGTCCCCGGCGGCGACCTGGCCAAGGTGCAGCGCGCCGTCTGCATGCTCTCCAACACCACCGCCATCGCCGAGGCCTGGGCCCGGCTCGACCACAAGTTCGACCTGATGTACGCCAAGCGCGCCTTCGTGCACTGGTACGTCGGCGAGGGCATGGAGGAGGGCGAGTTCTCCGAGGCCCGCGAGGACCTGGCCGCGCTGGAGAAGGACTACGAGGAAGTCGGAGTCGACTCCGTGGAGGCCGAGGAAGACGAAGAAGAGTACTAAGCTGCCTCCCGCTGGCGGGCGCTCTTTCTATGATCTCTTTTTGTGTTCACGTGGTGCGTCCCTTTGCGATACTGTTCGAACCGACTCAGTCTGTCCAAGCTGCTTTTATACGGCTGTGCATCGTGACGAAATGGCTTTGAAGAAAGACGCTGTCAAGAAACATGCATTCGAGACCAGTCAGCTGATTTAGATACTGCTTTCCGCGCCGAATTCAAAACGGTCAAAGATTATCAGTGTTACACCGAACACATTGAAACATCCGAACGGCAATGCCAAGCGGGCGAACGCAGATTGCTTTCTGAGGTGAAGTTTCCTGAAGTGGCTGGTAAACCCGGGGTCCCTATCACCGCTCTGATACATAACATTACCTATGTATTGAATGAGATAGGTCCCCGGGAGGAGTGCTTGCTAAACGCTTCTTTTGTGGTTTTGACTGGAGGACGAACCGCCTTCTTGCTGCTGAGGCGATCGATAGCCGATGTGGAGACAAAACGTTTTTCAGGAGAATACACCCTGAACAAAGAACGCCTGAGTGTCTTTTGTAGCACGGAGTGGGTGTCAGAATCAAATTTACCTAAAATACGCCACCCGATAACATTCATTTCCGAGCTCTGAGCATGCGCAATTTCGGTGCCGCTTTTAACGACAATGTAACTTATGGATTTTCTTGCCTATTGTGGCAAGAGGTTATTTCTTGAATTTCATATCCAGCCGTCTTCCAAGCGCTTGAGGGCCTCCACGAATACCTCGGTACAATAACACATTCTTGATACGCACCAACAAACTGAAACTCGACTGGCCGAATCAGACCTTTATTGCTTACTGGGGCGGACAACTGCCCATGATACTGGTCCGATGTTCGTTCAGTGTTCCACACCTGGTCCAATTTCTGCAGCTGTCAAACTTCCTACACGCCCCTCCGGCAAACCGCACACTCACCACGTTCACGACACTGTCACAGCATCACGCCATGAGCCTGAGGATACCACCGCACAAACTCGAGCCTGGGCACACTCAAACACAACCCCGGCTTCCGGAGGCCATCTCCGTCCTCTGCCTCGCTCCCCAAAGCGGCAGAGCCCAGTCCGGCCACGGAGACACAGCGGCACCACCGTCAGGTACCGGCGTCGTGTCCCGGCGGTACCGGACGGTACCTCGGTACCCCGACCCTCAGCCGAGGTCGGTCGGCTTCACGGCGGCGGTCTCCGCCGGCGACGACGTCACCTTCTGCGAGAGGTTCTTGCTGAACCACTGCGGCCGCTCCTTGGGCATCTCGACCAGCTGCACGGTCTGCGGACGGGGTGACTCAGTGACGGCAGTCGGAGCACATCGGAGCAAGAAAGAACAGTGGTGTCGCACGCAGAGAAACAGAACGTCCGAACTGAGCGCTTGCGGAATAGCACTGGCATAGCCTTATCAACCTGACATTTACGCAAATGATGAAGCCATAAAGCTCCAAAGCATTCCCAAACGCTACAAGACGCGACGAGGCAAATTGGCGGAGCATGCAAACCATGTAGACAAAACGATGACACAACTGGTCTCAGGCCGAGTCCTGGCGGGGGGGGGGGGGGGGGGGGGGACGAACCTACTCCCCTCCTTGCTGCCCCTTCCTTCCTTCTGGCCTCTCCCTCCGTCCGTACCGGCGCCTGCTGATCCTCGATCGCCTCCGCCTCGCCCCGGTAGACGACGGCCACCTCCCGGTCTACCGGCTGGATGCCCAGCTTGGCCGAGATGGCGCGCTGCATCTCTCGCGTCTCCTCCATCACCTTGGTGTAGCAGGTCACTGGCGGCACGAGCGGTACACAGCTCAGACCGTGGTGAGACGCGGTACACGGTTGAGACCCGTGAGGACAGGTACATGGCTCAGACCGTGGTGAGGAGAGGTGCAGGGCTCAGACTGTGGTGAGGAGCGGTACAGGGCTCAGACCGTGTTGAGGAGCGGTACACGGCTCAGACCGCGATGAGGAGCGGCACACGCCACCACGATGAGGTCGGCCATGGTCAGGCCGCGGCCGACACTCCACAGTGGGCCGTCTACAATGCGTGTTGAGGCGACTTCGCTCCGTATAACAGGCTTGGCTGCAGGCTGAGACCGACGCTGGCGTGGGGTACATCTGATCCACATCAGCTGTACATCGATTGAAATGCATCTGTCACCACCAGCGAAATAAACCGATGCGACAGAGATGCCACCAGAAACACTTCAGTCGAGTTCTGAAAAAGGCTCAGACTCAGTAAGCAGGCCGAGCAGAGCTCCACACTGGACGGCGACCCACGCCCGGGCGGCCAAACACATACTGCACAGGAGGCCGGGCAGGTGGTGGCCGCCGCACTTGAAACAGAAGATGAGGTTGTTTTTCGGCCTGATCAGCTTGCGCCCGTTGGGCCAGTTTTCGGCGCCGAAGCGGCGCGTGGCGCGGCGCTCCGCTGAGCGTCGCTGCTTGGGCACGGCCCACAGCAGGCCGTCGGAGATCGAGGGCGGCGCTCCGCCAGGCGGCAGCACCGGCGGCCGATAGGCGGAGCCACCGACGACGGCCAGCGCCGCCGGTGGTCCGGACCCGTCTGCGGACGCCGACGCAGCGCGTTAGCGGTCGTGACCCAGCGCACCAGCGGTCGTCGTGACTGGCCAGCAGTCAACGATCACATGACTGACCAGCAGTCAGCGGTTACGTGGCGGCGGCCCGCGGTCACCATGACCGACCAGCGACCAGCGGTCACATAACTAGGCGCGCATGAAAGCGGTTGCATTCATGGGGAAGGGCGCAGGACCCCTGCACGGGAATGGAGTCAAAAGCGCGTTCACAATTCGAAGGACGGCAGATTAATGGCAGCGTGACGTGATTCGTGATAGCTAAATCTTAGAAGCCAAATATCATTAACGGACATGGGTGCGTGCATACATGCGAGGATGTAGAAGCATCAATTCCATTTTCCGCTAGGTAAGAATAACCAGTTTGTGTACGACGCACCATATTTTACGTACTTTTTAGTTGTTGTTATTCATCCGTTTGACAAAATATGGCGCAACATTCGTCTCAAATCGTCGACATAGCCACTTACGTTCATACGCGTTACCATGGTTTGCCCATGCAAGGAGGGAGGAGGTATACAAGTGTCGAAAATACATATTTAAGACTACTAAAGGTACACAAACCCATGGATGCCACGGATAATGTAAAGCATAACGTGCATCTGAAATTCGTAAATGGACGCTTACATACAGCCTTAAGGGATAACACTGTTCGGAAGTCGAGGAGAACCCACACACTGAGTCAGGCCAACTCAACAAACAGCATATCTTTAACCTTGAGTAAGACAATCATCATTGCCATATCAGTTGACCAAAACCATGAACACAGACTTGTGTTTGACTCCACAGCTCATTTCTTCCTCCGAAAATATTCGGGGCAACTCGATTCGCGCTCAGAGCTCACTGACTGTTTCGAATCAGACTATAAACAAAGTTTTCGAATCTGAACAGATTCAATTCTAATTCAAAGTTCACTAACCCTAATTCGAATGAGGACTCAAAACATTTTCTACCCATGGGTGGAGCTTTCTAGCCATATGTGAGTGCCTGGGCACTCCCAAAGTCGAATCAGGCATCCAAAACAATTGCTCAATTGCCCCAATTATCGTTGGTCCCACCTACGGGTTAATCTGTTGATGTATGACTAAACAACACACCAAAGAAAATAAGAACGTGCTAGTTAGCATGATTAATGTTGGTTCAGTAGGTTAAGTCGTCAGTACAGTAAATTCCAACAAATCATCCGTCGGGGCGCAATGTAGCACCGTCGGCCGCCGTCTCGCTGCCGCAGCACGGCAGGGCGGCCCGGACCCGTCCCTGATGCCGCGGGGAGCGCTGCCCATTGGACCGGAAATCGTGCAAGTGTTTACTTTGCACACCTCAGAAAAATATCACAGGAAACAACGAATGAGGTCACCATTGTAGTTTTCATCAGTGTTTGGTGAGGTCACTACAGTAGTTTTCATCACAGTGTTTGGTCAAAAATTTACAAAGGTGTGACAGAACCATCAGGACGTGGGCACCAACATCAATACTGTAAATGTTCTGCTTCTTCATTCACCACAATAAGGCCACAATGAGACTGACATGAAATTAATCCAGTTCAGCATGTGTCTTGCACACATGCTGTATGAGCACACCCAATACTTATAATCCAGCGGTTGCTGAGGTCTGTCACCACTTTCCAATTGCTAGAACAAGGCTTCGATGCTCCCAATCAATCACTCCACATACAAGAGGCTGATCTGACAAGAAATTTCACATTTTACCTCAAGATTATTTTTTATGTCATGAAATACAACCTTTTCTAATCAAATGTACAAACCTGATGTACCAGAGAAATAAGCTACTCACTGATGGAATGTAGGTTGTTCCAATTTTTTATTTACCCCTTTGCTTACTTCTGATTACTATTTTATCATCTCAGAAACAATGTATCCACCATAGTACAGAGATGCCCAGGTGATGTAACATTTACCCTGTTCAGCTAAGAATCAAAACAAAGCAAGACTAACTGGCATTCTATTGGGATCCAGTAACATGTCTTATGTTGGGAGGTTATGACAATTTGATGATGATATATTACTTAAACCCACAGTTAAACAGTACAGAAAAGGTTGGCACATCTAGCTCTTGCATCCAGCGAGTTGATGAAAAGAAATTGGAAAATTGCTTTAGAATCAAAACTGTTTAATGTTCGACCAATGGTTAAAGTGATGAGAATCCAGTTTTCATAAATTCACAGGACATAGGAATTTGTTAAAACAAAACAGTGAACAAACCCAGACTCATGCTTTCTATCCAGATAATCCACCACACACAGTGGTTACTAAAATCTCTCAACAGTATCTAAAACAAAGAAGGTTGAGATAGAGGTCAATGCAAATGCATGCAAGACAGATAGTTGCACTCTCAGACCACACACATCCTAGTGAGTCAGGTGCATGGTGCAGAGTCCAGTTATGGCATTAGTTAGTGAATGAAAACTGAGGCTGGTAAAATAAGTATGAACATACATTAAATTCTTGTCTATAAAATCAACTTCATGGTGTTTTTCATTACCTGAATCATCTCTACTGTTTGGTTATTTTGGGCCAAGAATGGATGGTAAATGGAAATCAAGATCATCATAACAATACATCACTAATACATAAGAGAAACATCAGAGCAGAAACAATGCTCTCAACAGTGCATATTGAAGCAACCACTATGGCACTGTGACAGTAATAACTGTGACTAGTTGCAGTGTACAACCAGAGTATGGTTAGTTTCATGTGGAAATCAGGTTTCCTGGCAATGAAATAATACATTTGTAAGAAATAATCCATCACATCACATTTTTCATTCAATTTTGTTTACTCTAGCAGTAAATCAAATTAAGGGGGGGGGGGCAAAATTTTACATGCTGAAAAAGAACTGCATCATGCACATTATACTGAACCACCACCTCAGCTTCAAATTATGCTCCCATGAAAACAGCTATGCTGAGATCAACACAAAGATGCTGGTTGCTGTCAGCTGATGGGATACAAGGACAGTCAACATGCACTGACCAGTCAGTCATACACTGGGCCATACACAACATTTGCACCAGGCAGTAAAAAAACAGCATAAATGGCATAAAAATCATACCACAAATGGTTCTAAATTAAACACTTCTGATTTGGTTGCTGCATAATATCATTTCAAGATCAAGAAAGTGAAAAAAATTACCAAAAAATATTGCTACTCCATTCCTTGTTAACCTCTGCACCACTTGTCTGTTCGACTGCTGCTGTGATTCTACAGAAACAAAGTAAAAAAGGGCAATTCCCAAGGGAAGGCATTTTGGGCCTAATGACATCATTGGTATGACCTAGCCTAATGAATAACAGAAAAAGACAACTAACCTGACCTAACTCCACCTAACCCTAATCCTAATCTAACCTAACCTAGCCTAACCTAACCTGATCTAACTGAACCTAACCTAACCACCTAACCTATTTTGTCATGCAACCTAACCTCTGTTGGACAGAGCCAAGTCTGACTGCACCCTCTGTCGGCCTATAGCCTCTAGGCTGGGTTGTGCCTTCCGTTTATCGGACTACAGCCTCTCGTATCATTTACTGATAACATCATCAAACCTTACGCAGTACATAGGGCATCCTTGGAGCAAAAGCAGTGTTACTGAGATGGTGCCACCCTTTCTGGTTGTGTTTGTTTACAGTAAAATATAATTCCATTTCCTTAGAAAACCATACCAGTAATGTCACAATTTCTCCCTTTCATGGGGAAGTTTATGAGCTCTTCTATATCATATGTATAGCAAAAGTGTTCTGTGAAAAGGTGAAAAGTATAGTATCACCATACATTGTGTTACTGATTAACAGATACCCATCAAGAATAGTGCTTAAGAGATCCTTCTATGCTCAAACAAACATGAGTATTTATATACACAAAATCCTTCTCTGCAAAAAAGCTGTGAATAGATAACATGCAAGTATATGAAGTCAAACAGACATCCAAAACTAAATTAAGTTCTCATACTAAAAAAGGGATTTTTCATATAAAATGCCACTGGAGGGACAAGGTGCATGCACAAAAAAATGTTAAAAAATGATGGTCTTTACAGCAAAAACTCACTTGTCAGTATATTATACATAATAACCGCTGCAGCGTCCGTGTAGGTTCTGCAGGCATTCAGAAATGATCTCACAACCCCTACAGACATTTTCGTACGCGATCAGATGCTCAAAGTCGACCGACCGAAACACCTGAATGTTCCCAAAAGTGATTTCGATACTTTCATCAACAAGTTCCATGTACGGCGTTTTCCCACCAGCTGCGCTAGAAACGTATCCCAAGATTATGCGGCAACAGCTAATGAAAGAGGCACCAAAAATGATGCAACTTTGGGTAGACCGCAAAGTTTCCCTAACTTTTATTAATTTTTGTGCATGAATAAAAAAATAAAGACTTGCGTTTAGTTCATCAGTTTCAACTTTTCAGCGGTTATTGAGCTGGACCTTAATAATCTTGTTTTTCTCTGCCTTAATACCTGCTGCCATCTAGCGAATGCCTTTCAAACAACCATGTGGCGAAAATTTTCATGACCGCGGTTCAGTCCTCGACATGGCGAACGCCGCGGCGGGTCGGGTGCGTAGCCTGTTCGAAGGGTTACTGCTCGTGAGAAAATGTGCAAATGCGAGAACAAACCCTACCCCTTCCGTGAGATGGTCACAGTACCGGACTATTCACGAAAGCAAGGAGCATCTCCCGAAGCTGGTGAGTCTCGACAGCGCCGTATATGTCGTATGTGCACTGAATTAGGCACGTGATCGCAGATGCAATAACGTAACATATCTTGTTTATTTACGCAATACCCCTTTCAGCTTTCCGATAAGCTATCACATTATGTAATAGAAAAGATAGTTTTATGTGGTCACATTTTATAAGCTATGTTTGTATGAATATCTACGCCTGAAAGATGACGGTCTTTTTAAAAGGCGTACCGGAATTTAGTCATGCTCGTTTGTAGCAGACGACGGAATCAAAAATAGTAGGTGGGGCCATCGACATCAAGTTATGTAATTTAAAGGGAAAGGAAGCCCGTAGCTTGCCATGTACCCTCGTATATCCATGAAGGATGTGTTGATGTGTGTTGTTTGCTGGTATCTGCATGTCTGTGATAAAAAACGTTTGATTGTGCTGCTTCGAGTGCTGATTGCGAGTGTTGATCGAGCGCCGATCGAGTGTTTGATCTAGTGGGATGACATATTTCATTCACATTCAGAAAATGGTTAGAATTCACAATTTATGGGTGTCACTGCACCCAGGGGTGTGTAAGGACATCATGGTATCAAAGTTGAAATCCACACCCGCAGATTTTACTTGGCTGGTGACAATAACGCGACATTGTCACGCGTGCCGTTTTGTGTGCTTCAAACAGGAATGAATGGCGATCCCGGTGGGATGGGGAGGGGGGTTGCGGACCCATCAGTATTCAGGGATTTAACGTTAGGACTGTGACAATGACTGGAAAGGAATGATCTGAAGTCCTGTCACCGGCGCAGTCAAAGGGAGGCCGCCCCCCCCCCCCGTAGGTCCGCATTTTTTTGTGAAAACCATTGCATATCGTCTTCCCAGCAGGCGGTTTTCACATGAGTTCATTTCACACTGAGCTCCGCACCTCCTCCCATAAGTAAATCTCGGCTGCGCCTCGGAGTCTTGTGTGGACTCCTCCCCAATAATTTTTGGAAATCTGCAGCCATGCATATGGGACGCGAACCCTTCCATTGGTTTGATATTTTGACATGTATGAGTCCCATAATCGTTGTTTCGAGAGAAATCGCCATGGAACCGCGTCCTGATTTCGATTCGACCGGGAGTAATTTTTGGCGTGTTCTTCACGTGCATTGCCGTAGGCATAATGTTGAATTGCTAGATTATTGGTATTTTGTCGGTAACAAGAAAAACCCGAGTATTTCCACCCTTGGAAATATCCATAAGTTTGTCCCCGCAGTAATGTTGAGAAAACTGCACCCATGTTGTCCACCCCAGATATACGCTTCTAGATAACTTTTAGCCAGAAGAGGTTTGAAGCTGGATGATGAGGTTGAGCAGGAAGGGGAATGTCAGGTAGTCCTCGGCGGAGAGAAAAAATATACGTAGTGCTACATGGAAATCATCACAAAATAGCGGGTGCCCTTCGTTCAACTTTTTTAGAAGTGGTACGTCCGTTCATACTTATGTTGCAGTAGTACTTACTGTATATCTTGGCTTAGACTATCACAATTTTAACACTGCGACCGAAATATGACAAGTTTTCAACCCCGCATTGAGGTGCCGACCGGAGCGTAAAAGCCGATTCCTACCCACTTGTTGCTTTTTCTTTCGACTCAGCGGGAAAGGAATGCGTCGTCGGCGTTGTTTTGACGGAATGCGGCAGAAGTGCTCGGAGACAGCATGCAGTGCGCATGTGCGATACGATAGGTGTGACCGTGTGATTGTGCTAAATAAGCTAAGGTGTTTAAATACGGTTACGGAACTGTTGATTGGACTAATTCATTCTTGTGTTTAAACATCCGTCCACTGAAAGTAGCTATTTAGGATGCCTTTTCAATGACATGACAGCTTTTTCAGGAACTTTCGTGCCACAGAAAGCTAGCTTTAAAGACAACACAAACGTTAATGGCATGCTACTCAAAATACGACACCACAGGCTCATCAACGCGACTTACTTATTATGCCTTAACACAATGAGATTAACGTTATCTGCCCTGTTAGGGTTTTGTCGCCTGAACTGCATTGACGTTCACATGCCACAAAGTCCGCTGGTCGTTTGCTTTTTGCTGAGGTCGCTCGGATCGAACTGAGGCTCCCGGTGTCTGCTTGCCGGACGGCGGGCGCTGTTCGCAGAAGCAGCGGGAGGTCGGACGATACCAGAGCCCGGGATTACATTACAGTGCCAGTCGCTGCTCACTGCTCTGCAGCGCGGGACGGCCCGTACTGACATTGGCCACGAATCGGAAAACAGGGCAAGCATAAGAATGGATGTCCCGTAACGGTGTCTTGGCTTCTCTCGCTTCCCTCCGCCGAGCATTGACCCAGATTGATCCCGCATCCTTGGAAGTGGTAGCCGTGGTATTGTGGTGTAGATGGTGAATGCCGCGTTAGCTTAAGGCGATTTCTATTTTTTTTTTTCAGTCGGCGGCTAGAGATCTGTTTGTGGTGGGCGGGCCGAGCGGCGACCCTCTTATTCTATTATGTTTCTCCCGTACATGGTCAGCGGTCAGCCGTCGCCGCTACCGGATGCCGTAGTTCACACGGGCCACCTGTTCCCCTTTCACTGCCTCTGCCCCCGTCTGGTTCACGTGAAACGGTCTAGCGCGTCGGAATCCACAGCGCGGTGGTTTGGCAAGACCGCGCGTGTCCGGCGGGGTTTTGCGGCCGCTCCTGCGCCCCTTCACCGCCGTGGCTCGGACGCGTCTCGAACAGGCCGCCGACAGGCGCCCGGTCGCGGTGGCCCGCCGCGTCTCCCCGACCCAGCGCTGCCCTCCGCGTTCTCTGCGTTCTCCGTCCTGCGCGGCCGGCCGTTCTCAGGACGCGGCGGGCCACGTCCTGAGAGCCCGGCACGGCGGCCGGCGCTGCGCACGCCGCGCGTCGGTCGGCGGGGCGGCGGACCTGCGGGATAGCCGGCGCGGCGCCCGGGCGGCCGCGCCGGCTGCCGCCGGCGGCGTCGCGCGGCACGCACGGCCCATAGCCGGCAGCCCTAAAAAACGGTACTCTCGGCGCGCGCCGCGGCGGAGGTCAGCGGCACGGCCTCCACGCGGAAGAGGCGGCCGCCGGGCTGCGGCGCCGTCCTCGGCCCGCCGGCCCGCCGGCCCTGCCGCGCGGTGTGGCCTGGTTCGGCCACCGGCTGTGTCTTTTTCCAGCCGTGCCCCGGCGGGCAGTTTCTGCTGTCGCCGAGAGGACGCGGTCCGAGGCCCGGGCGGTGCGCAGATGCCGGCGCGGTGTACGGGGCCTGCCGTCCGGCGGCCAGCGGCCGGCGCAGTAGGCCGGCCGCGGTCCAGATGCCGCGCCGCCGGATTAGTGGGTCACGACGCGTCCCGACGCGCGGCGTCACGCTCGGCCGGAAATGCCCGGACCGGCGGTCACGGTCCGGCCGGCGGCCGGTCTCGAACGTGCCGTTTCAACCAGCCGGGAACGGAGTCTGCTGTCCCGTCCAGCCGGTTCCATCCAGCCGGTCCCGGAGCCTGCCGCTCGGTCCAGCTGGCCAAGTGTGAGGCAGTCGGCGTTGAGAGACCGCCCGTTAGGTTTTCCGCGATCTTGTGAAGCGGACATGAATTCATACCGCGGCCTTGCGTATTGACGCGTTTTCTCGTTTGTCGTGACTTTCGCGGCCTGCATTGGTGCACTCGGGCGGAACACACAGAGGGCGATCTGTTCAGTGAAGCCTTTGGTGACAGCGGACGGCCTGTTTCGGTGCAGTCGAGCTCGATGCTCCTCAGGGGTCGATTACGGCAATAGAGCTTGGGATGGGCACTTTGCCGGATCAGTTAGACTCAGTCGAGACCCGCATGAGGCATTTCTTCAAGGCAGTCATACTCAGCCGGAACTTCCTCTCGTACTCGGTGAAGTCATTCACGCTCAGTGAAGTCAGAAACTCGCTGTAGTACTCGACTAAACCGCAGCTGGCCGTTTGCCAGCACCAGGCCTCATTGCACTGCCCACCATTCATGTGCTGCGGCGGAGTGTACCGAGACAGGTCACGCAAGCCACGACAAACGAAAATCACGTCAGCACACGGAAAGCCGTGGTGTCAATTGTCAATTCCTGTTCGCTTCAGGAGTGAGTGGAACGCCTGATTGTCGCCGAACCGTCCTTGTACCTGACATCGAGGGGAGGTTTTAGTAGCCACTTTACATGGTTATCGACCCCAGTAAATACTCGGAGTCTTGGCAGGAGTGCGGCGGGGACGAGACGCTGAATTGCCGCAGTCGCTCACACGACGTGCTGCTGGACCTGGGCGGCCACCGTCAATCCAAGAGGGCGTCAGAGGAATCAGAAGACCTGTATTAGTGACCTGTTTCTCCTTGTGACCGTCATTAAGGCAGTGGGAGCTATTGTTTTTGGACTGTTTAACAGACAGTTCAACCTGCTGACGTGACTAGAGATTATGCCCTGCGTTTACGCCCGTGTAAAATCCGGGCCTGCCGGGCGACTCCTGGCCTCTCGGCGTCGGCGGGCAGCAAATGAGAGCCGAGCCGGCCCGCCGAATCCTCGAGCGGTCGCGCTTTCTTCGTCCGGACCGCGGGCGACTGTCAGCCATCGACGCCGGCGTCGGCGGCGGCTATCGCTTTCTACCAAATAGCCAGCATTTCGGCTGCCGCTATCGACCGTCACATCGGCGGTGACCTGGATAGCGGGGCCAGGGGAGGACGGCGGCAGGCCGGCCCTCGGTCGCCGGCGGAGGCCCCGGAACGCCTGCCGCCCGGCGCCCGCGGCGTGTCGGAGGCGCCGCGGGCCCGGCGCCATTACTGACCGCGTGACCTCGGCGGCCGAGTCGGCGACCGCGCCGACCCCGGCCGGGTCCGGCGGCTGCTGTTGCTGCGCGCGCTCGCCTCGCCGCGTGACCTCGCCGCGTCGGCCGGCCGCGGGTCGGCGGGCGCGCTGAGGAGCGGACCGTTGGTCACTGGCCATGCACAAGGCCTCCGCTCTCCGGCCCTAGCAACGGCCGGCCGGCGGTGCCCGGCCGCCGGCGGACGCGTTCACCGGCCGATGGCGCAAGCGTGGCGGCGGGGCGCGCCGTCCGCCCACGCGCCGCAGGAGGTCGGACCGGTAGCCGGGGGCGGGTCCGGGTCGGGCTGCGCGGGAGCGGCGCGGAGGCCGGGCGTCAGCCGGACGCTCTGCGCCGCCGAGAGGGAGACCGGCGGCCGCGGCGGAGCCGGGGATCCGTCACCTGCGGAGCCGGTGGACCCGAGGACCCGGAGGCCCGCGGCCGCGTCTGTCCCACACCGGCCGGAGGAACCCGTTAAACTGACGCACCGCCTGGCCGCCGAGCGGCTGCCTGTCCGGCCACCCCGCCACACCGTGATAAATGTGTTTGAGTTGCGGTTCGGTGCTGACCACGTTTTCAACGCTTGGGCTGGAGTCAGAAGTGGGCGTAACTGTTTTTCCGGCACCACGTGACGGTCTTTGGTGGTAAGGTCGACCATGGAAAGCCAAAAGATGTTTTTAGCTATTACGTTTTGTTATACAGTTGTCAGTTGTCACGTACATCAGCAGTAAAAGCGACAGACGGCCTGGACTTCACCCTTTCCTCGTATTGCGACTGCTGCCAGCGTTTCTGCAGCATTTAGAGAGTCTGCAGTCGCCTTGGTGTCCGAAATGTGCCGGCGGTCGTTCGGCCAGGCTGGCTTTGCTCCCGTGAGACGGCGCAGAGCAGATCTCACAGCTGTGCCACCGTGCCAGCCTGTTAAACGCTCCACCAGCGGCATGAGAGTCCCGCCAGCATTGTTTGTCGACAAAAACCCGCAGCCGCCGCATCTCGCATAAAGCGTGTGGTAATGAGCGGCATGTCGCAACGGACCGCCTTCATCCCGACCCCGTCCTTTGTCGGGGAGAAAAACGCAGTCCCAAGAAGCGCCGGCGCCGGTCAGGACCCAGTTTGGTCGTCCTGTCGCGCCTCGAGGCGGGCCGAACCCCGAGGAGTGCCGCCGCGGGTCCCGCGGACTCCGCGCGGGAACTCTTCGCCTCGCCGAAACGGAAAGCCGGCCGGCAAAAAGCCGACTCGGTAGTCGGGAGGCGGTGCCTCGGCCGCGCGCTCGACACGCAACCCGTGCCGTAACCGACTGCTTAGCATGCGGCGCACGTGATCCTGGCACCTCTCGCCGC
This sequence comes from Capitulum mitella, assembly GCA_030062745.1. Classification (NCBI taxonomy): domain Eukaryota; kingdom Metazoa; phylum Arthropoda; class Thecostraca; order Pollicipedomorpha; family Pollicipedidae; genus Capitulum; species Capitulum mitella. Next base: position 24,032,389 of record CP099848.1, on the reverse strand, counting down.
GGCCGCCGCAGCGTGCGACCCACAAACAGCGGCGGGCGGGTGCCCGCCCTTGGCCCGCTGACCCGCGCGCCGGCGCGCCGCCGCCGCCCGAACGGAAGTTGCACCACTGTGCGTCTCGGCCGGCACGCGAGAGAGAGCGAGAGGGCGGGTCCGCTCGACCTGGGCCGGGCCGCGGAAAGAGGGACGGCAAGGGTGCTCGTGTGCCGAGAGGTCAGCCTCCGAGTCGCTCTCTTTCTCTTCCTCTCTGTCTTTCCGTCCCGTTACTCCGATCTCGACGCAGTCAGGCGCCCGTGTCGTTTCTCCAATATTGTCTCGATCGCCTGACGTAAATATTTCACGCCTGTAAGCAGATGAAGTCATGCTAAACTTTTCCGTTTCTCTTTTAAGTAACGTATGGCTTATGTACATGTCTTCTCAAGTACACGTTCTGAGCCTCTAACTGAACCATAGAGCGGACGGCCACTCGAGGCATTTGAGAAACTACGGAAGCTCCCAATTGGTCTCGGCATTGTTTGGAAGCCGCTGTTGCCAGGCGGGCGGAGGCATTATGTAGTCCTCCGACTTCCTCCATTCCCAATTACCCAGCGGAGTGAGACGAATAGCGTTCACCGTTTCTATTCGGTTTTGTCTTTGATCCGTCTGCCTACGCAGCTGGCTGCCGCACGGTTTCGTTTCGGATTGTGAAGAGCTGCGTGAAGAGTTGCGCGTAGCTTAAGCGATGCATGATCAGGAAGCGCGTCCTGACTTGTAGGTACTGGATAAACTGTCAGAAAATACCGTATTTTGTATTTAGGCAACACACCATCATCGATAAGTAGTTTTTGAGCGATGGAGAGAAGCTGTGAAACAGTCCTTCTGACTGTTACGGATAATGCCGTTTGGCGTCATGCATGGTTGACAGTCACCATTCATAGACCTAATACAGAGATATCTTCAGCTGAAATTCGGACTGGATAACATGGCTTTGCGACATCCGGCACTGATCAGAGCTCTGCATTTTCAAAGTCGCATGACAAATATTGGTCATCAGCTCCATGTTGTGGCATGCTCTTTCGCCCTGCTTCGTCTACACGCACCACATCTACATGTTGTCGCCTTGGAACGCCCGTCCTTCGCCGCCGTCCTAGATTGGCGATACGCGGCGCGTCCGCGTGTTCCGGCCTTGTGTCGGCGGCGTCGTCCTGTTGACGCCGTCCTCCGGCGGCGCGGGGAGCCGCCCGGCCGGTCCGAAGCCGATCCACGCCGGCGGCGGCGTCCGATCGGGGCCGGCCGTGCCGTATGGTCGGCGATGGGTATCGCGGCGCGCGCGCGGCACTTGTAACGGATGGCCTGCCGGTGAAAGGATGGCGTCTGGCGGCGGCGCGACGCGAGTGGCGCAGTCAGCTGGCCCGCAGCCGACAGCTGCTCAGTTGGAGCGCCTCCAGCTCCGGCCGATCGGGTTGGCCGCCGGCGGCGCCGCGGCGGGCCGACCGCCAGCCGGCCCTGCCGGAGCTGTCAGATGCAGCGCCGTGTCGCAACGCGCCGCTCTCCGGCGCTCGTTCGAACCCCGGCGAGCGGCGGCCGCGGCTCGAGTGTGCTCTTCACTGTCCTTCCTTTCGAGCCGCGTCGTTAATCAGATGGAAGCGTGACTGGAGGAGTTGGTGCTTGGCGGTGTTGGGCAAGCGCAGCCAGTAATGCTCTGCAGCTGTCGAGGGCTCGACTTACTACAGTACGTGCGCGTACAACTGCGAACAGGGTGGTGATTCGAGTGCATGCACTGAAGCAAGTTAAGTTGTGGCATCGCAGAGTCACTGCTATGCGTATGCGTTGCATTGCCGGACGGCCAGCGCCGCGATATTAAAAACTGATGGCTGTGAACGACACAGTCGCCCAACACATGACTGTCGGCTATGACTGACGCGTGCGTCTCATTGGACACGGAAGGTTTGTGGCGCATGGCTGGGTCCGGTGACGGCTGCCGTGTCGGAACGTAGCCGGAAGCCGCGCGCATCTGCTTTCTACCGATTGGGAGCGCGCCGTCGCCGACCGGCGTCCGGTTCACATCGATGCGTCACCGTCCGACCGGCGGCGGCGAGTGCCGACCCGGCGTCACTGCCGATCGCGACTCGCGTCGGCGGCGGCGAGGCGGGCCGGCCGGCCGGAAGCGGGCCTGGAGCGGCCACGGTTTCCGATCGGCGGATTCCGCGGGAGCTTCCGGCGCGCCGGCGCGCCGCCGCCTGTGACCGGCTCTGTGACAGATGTCGGCGAGTGAAAGGCGCCGATCCGGGCGGCGGCCGCATCTGGACCGTGGCGCGATCGGCGCCGGCCGTTTCATTAGGGCCGCGCCACCGGCCGGCCGGCGCGTTTCTCCGCGCCTGGCGCGTGCGGCGGCGCGCCGCTGGCCGCTGCGTTCTGCCGTCGGCCGGCGCAGACTCGGCCGCGTTCTGCTGCCGACCGGCGCAGACTCGGCCGCCGCTGCCGCCGTCGGTCGTCCAAGGCTTGTGCCGGCGCGCCGGCCGCCGCGGTCTCAGATACGCCCAGGTGCTCCCGATACACCCGTGCTCTGGTCCGGGACGTCCGGCGGTCGTCCTCTGGCTTTCGTCAGGATTCGGTCGCTGTCCTGAGCATGCTGTGGCAGAACTGTTCGAGACTGCTTCTGCTGCCTCCCTGAGACACTGTAGCATGGCTCTGTCCGCTGTCCGAGGGACGCTGTGATGGAACTCCTTGCGACTCTGCTTCTGTTACTGTCCTGAGACTCAGTAGCAGGGGTTTGTCCGCTGTCCGGGCACTCGCTGATGTAGCCGTGCAGGATTACCCTTGGCAGGGCGACCCATTGCCCTGTGAGCTCTGCAGGGCTCCGCCATAGGATATTCTGACGCTGTCAGCTGGCCCTCCCGGACTGAATCGCTGACCAGTGTCGGACATTCTGCTCCGGCAACTCCTCTCTCCCGGCTCCTGTCGGTGGGAGGATCGGTCGTTTCGAGATTGTTCTCTGACAAGCCTTTCGACGCGCAACGTTTGTGACGCTAATCAAGAAGCGCCGCAGCGAGGTTTATTTTCGTCACATGGTGTGTCACGGTACCGGCTAGTATCTACGGATTAGCCGCGGGCATTGAAAAATGTAGTTAGCGGCGGGGTGGTCGTATAAAAAAATGGTCATCTCGTACGCTCTCACGACTCGACGCAACACAACGTACACCATTAAAACGAACGATGTTCCGTTTACCTTCTCGGACGCTATGATTACTGGCTTTCGACTTAGGACGAGAAAAAAGTGGTCTGCAAAGCCATACTGTCAAAGGCCATCTGGCGTTTCTTCTCATATGCCGCCGTCACTCCGTCTGTCCGTCTGGCCTGCACCCGGAGGCGGCCGGTCGCGCCGCCGACGGTCACCGTCTCGTCGCCGGTGGCGGCCGCGCGCGTCGGACGCGGCTCGCCGACGGGTCCGATGTCGGACGTCGATGTCGGATGTCGGAGATGCGAGTCGCTTTGGACCGTCCGCGGCCCGTTCGGCGGCGCCGTCAGTCGAGACCGCCGCTCGCCTGAGGAGGGCGACCCACAGATTGGGAGCGCGCGCCGCAGCGGGGGCGGCGGCCGTCTCGCCGCCGCCGCCGCCGCCGTGGCCTTGCGCATTTCGTGGCTCGATCGGCGGGCACTGTCGGCGGTCCTGCGGTGCGAATAGGACCGCGCCTGTTTGCTGCACTTTCACTGGTGCCAGCCGACGGCGCGGCCGTCCCGGCTCGCCGCCTGCTGCTGCCTGATGCTGTGCCGCAGCGCGCGCGGGGCCTCCCCGCGCGCCGTCAAGGTCACCGTTGCATAGCACTGGCACCGGACAAACCGGACCGGACCGGCCCGCCCCGGCCAGTCGCATTCCTGGCAAGGACGTTGTTGGCCGGCCGGCCGGCGTTGCGCTCAGCTGGATCGTATCGGTACCGATCGGCTCTGGCCGGGTCTTCTCGGCAGCAGAGCGTGACATCGTCGGCGCTCGATGCTGCGCGGCGTGGGTCGAACCGTCACGTTCTGGTGCTGCGCTCCGTGCTTGGTGCGGTTGGTGCGGTGTTGATTCGCGCTGCGCGCCCACGATCACGAGTGTTTTCTTTTAGTTTTTTTGCGGTATCCTTGTTTTCGTAATGTTTTCTGTGACTATTTGCTTTTCCGTGTACTGGAGTCTAGTTGTGTCTGGACAGATCTTCATATCACATGTCTTCGCATCGCATTTCGTCGTACGCAAACCTTCGTACGCAAATCTTCGCACGCAGATCTTCGTACCGCAAAGCCTGCGCAAACCTTTGTACGCAAATATTCGTGCGCGCAAAACTTGGTATGCTCAAAAATTCGTATGGACATTTTTTTCTTATCCGTAAAACTTGGTATACGCATTTCCTTGCATCTGCAAAACTTCGTATACGTAATTCTTCGCATACGCATTCCTTCGTATTGCATGCCTTCGTATGCGTAAATCTTTGTATCGCATTTTTTTCATATACGCAGAACTTCGTATCTCGCATTTCTTTTGGGGAAGGAAGTAATTAAAATTTGCTATCGTGTTAATGGTCATACGAAAGGCTTCATGTCGATTTTTTCGCATCGCGGCTTCAAGCATGACACTGTTTTAATGACGCGGCGACATCTGACGGCCGCCAGAGGACTCAGCAGCCGAAAGTTGCTTGAACAATATCGTCATTTCTTTGCATATTAGTCGGAATAATTATTGCATTTGACATGATAAGACGCCTTGTGTGCCAAGAATTTATGCGCTGTCCTCGTGGCCAAGGGGGTAAGGAGTTTGACGCTGGTCTCGACGACGCTGGCTTCGAGTCCCAGAAACAACGGACCGGAACTCGAACTGTTTGGCTCAACCATTCATAGTGTAATCAGTTGGTAACTGACCAGAGAGGGCAAAACCGGTACTGGGAAGCCTTGTCGCAACACTGCGCGGCACGAAAAGATCCCTTCGCTTTCCTCCATGGCTGAGGCCGGACGCAAAATTGCCCGTTGAACTGGAACTGGATTACACGGTGGTCGATTCGGGGTACAGGCAACAAGGTCTGCTTAGCATGTAGGTGTTCTGAACCAAGAGCTAGTCATGGGAACCGTTCGGGGAAAATTTTTAAAAAGGGAAGAAGGAGCTCATCTTAATCTTTCCGCAAAACGACGCAGAGAACTTATCTTTGCATCTGCATGCTGTCACGCAATCCAGTCTACGTACGCAAAAAGGTACCTTGCTGACCTGTAAAGCGGGCTCTTGCTGATCTGAAACTGATGCTCCGTGCTGGCATACCGGTATTAGGATTTGCTTCATTTAACACATCTTCAATCTTCCATAGCGTGACACTAAGACGATGCTTGAAAAGAATTACCTGAAAAACTGAAAAAAAGGATTTTGCTCGTCCCTCAACATTCTGGGACATTCCTGCGCTCCTGTGCCTTACCGGAACCCAGCGATCAAAGTGCACTTTCTCATTCGTAATACACGCATGACCAAGCCAGTGAATAAAGTTTTCCTTGCTCAAAGGAAGGAAGACATGCAAACGTCGTAGTGCGCAAAAATAGAAATGCAGCAAGCGCGAAGTGCATACGGCAGTACAATGCGATACGAAGATTCGCGTATGCGAGAAAATGCCATACGAAGATTTGCGTTTACGAAGAAATGCGATACGCAGTTTTGCCACGGCACCGAGGCTGCGGCATCAGCATGCAACAGCAGCCAGTTTCTATCCGTTCGGGTGGGCCGTTTGCAACGAGTGAAATTTGACGCAGCACCTGAGGCGGAAACCTGCGATGGCCCGCGACTATCGCCGGCGATAAGGCGCGTGCGTGGGACCGAGGCCCTGGCGGTTCTCGTCAACCGGCGTTTTGCAGCGGCCTGACGGGGTACATCTGAATGCGTGCAAATGTGCCGTGGAGTGGCAGAGGCACGTCACGCCCACCGGGCAGCGATCTCTTGCGACGCAGCGTCATTGTTACGCTTCTCTCTTCACTTTTTTCCTCCGTAAATTTATGCATGATCTGTGATGTAGCCAATAGGTGTGCTGTTGAGTTCTCGTTTCCTCATTTTGCTTCATTCCGCCTTTTATCATTTCATTACTTTGTCGTGGTTCTTTAAATCCTCTGGATTCTGGCGCCGCCGGCTGCTAATGGGCACGCCGTGATTTTCGGGTACGATTTAGTAATTTACGTAATGCTCTTCACCGGGATTCCCCCACACGGAAACGGCAGCACTGGCCGGCATTTCCCACCGGAACGGAACGGTCGTTCCGCGTGCTCGCCTGGCTGTCCGGGACGGCCGACGGCCCTCTTGTCGAGTCACGCCGCGCCGGTGACCGTCTTGGTGAGTCATGCCGGCGCGGTGACCTTGCCGCGTCAGGTCAGCGCCTCACAGACATCATTTCCCCGGCCGTCGGTCATGCGCTCACAGAGGCGCGCGCACCAGAAGCACGGTGGTTTTTGTGAGCCGGAAATTCCGTCGCGTGCCGTCGCTGACGGCTGTTGCGTGTCGTCTTTGGGTGGCTGGCGCGCGTGAGGGTAACACCAGCGTGCGTCGTCGATCTCTGTTTTGTGTCTGACGTCTTCAGTGTGCCGGCCATCTCGTGCACTCCACAGCTCCGTGAGGCATCGCGTTTCGTTCCGTGACCTGACCTGGGCAGCTGCCTCTCGCCGGAGCCTCGGCCTGGCTCGGCCGCGGGCTCTGCCAGCCGCAGCGACGGACGCAGCAGTGAGGCGGCCCGGCCCGGGCACCCGGCCGGGCTGGGGGTGTCCCGGGCCCACTGGCAGAGATGGAGGACCGGGGCATCCGGGTACCCCGACCCGGACCGGCGCAGGAACCCGGGCCGAGAGTGCCGACCGTCGGCGGATCTGTTTTCCCGGGCTCTGGCGTGGCCGCAGATGGGCCGAGCAGATAAGGAGCCGATCGACGAACGCGCCGCACAGCCGAACGGCTCCTGCCTGATGGGTGCTCCGATCGAGGAGGACGCTCAGCGGGCTGGAGGAAAAGACGGGGGACGGCTGGCCGTGCGGCCTCGCCAGTCGCGGGTGTTGAGCGTCCGCGACGCCCCTCGGCCAGCAAGGGGTCAACTGCGTCATTCGCCAGCGACTGCAGCGACCTGGCGCCGCAGTCCGTGACGGCGCCTAACAGCTTTCACGGGGCCCCGGAACGGCGGGGCCGTCAGCGACGGGCGGTCCTGTGCCGCGCACTCTTCTCCTCTGCCGACCGAGGACTCGCCTGCCGACGCCTCTGCCCGGCGAGTGAGAGGCGGCGGGCCGCGAACTGCGCCGCGACCGGGCGCGGCGGGGCAGAGGGTAAACACCGGCCGGCGGCGATTGTGCGCCGGTGCGCGCCGGCCGGCCGCGGCCGTGATGTATGCGTTGTTTGGGCCGCGTCGCGGACGGCGATTGTCGCGGGCGCGGCCGGACGCGTCGCCGGCGCGTCGCGGCCCCGCGGGGCCCGCGCCGCGTCGGACGCCGACCAAACAGCTTTCTCGCCGGCCGGCCGGTTTCCCAATTTCGGCTGTGGAAATCGGGCCGGCATTCCTGTCGGCGGCCGTCCTCCGTCGGCGGAGGACTGTCGTCCGCGGGGCCGGCCTCTCCCGCGACGACGGCCGGGCTGCCGGCGGGACGGCCGGGCTCCCGGCGGGACGGCCGGGCTCCCGGCGGGCCGGCCGGCCTCCCGGCGAGCCCGCCGAGACCGGTCGGAAACGAGCCGGCACTGGGAGCTGCGAAATCACGCCATTGTCGGCAGAGCTGATTCATTCACGGATATCTCGTTGAAACGCCTATGAACAGGAACAGCTTCAGCGTCGGGATAAATGCGACAGCGTGAGAAGCCGCCACGTCGGGTGGAACAACGCAAATCGCTCTCATGATTCTCATGCGGCAAGCTCGCTCACGCGCGCGTGAAGCTTTCCGCCGGCGACGACACTGCTTATGAAGTTGGCGTAGATGCTGCAGTGCAGTGCCTCCTGTTCTTCGTGCCTGCTCAGCGCTTTGCCGTTCATGTAGAGCTGTCCACTGGTCAGCAAATAAGAGAGCGCACTCGGGAGTAGAACGCTGAGGCTGCTGTCATCCGTAGTGTAGGTTGACACTCGATGTTCATACCTAGCAGTGACTGGAATTGATTGTATGTACAACACTTCCCTTGTTATATAAAGAGATTGATTTTAGAAAATCTTTTGTACTGAAAACAAAGTTCGGCGCTAGGCCTTTGCGAGTAGAAACAGTGAAAGTATTAATAATAAAGCATTAAGCGTCTTTCAGACATTGCTCTAACCAGTCTTTCCCGATATACCAAGACTGTGCCACTTTTCTTCGTAACGTTTAAAGCCCCCGCCGCACTTAACGACATTTTTTCCTGCATCGATTGAGGCAAAGCCCGTCCGGAGTTCGGGTCGGCGTCTGTGCCTGGGCTCCGCTGGAGACATCGCTGCGGTGCGGCCGGACCCAGTTCAGGGTGGTGCATAGAGTGACCGGGCGCGTGGAAGCCATTTTCAGCGAGCTACAAGCTCGGCGCGGCGGCCCGGTCCGGTCTTTCCCAGGTCGTCCATTGGCCGCTGTAGCGGAGCGGCGGGTGGAGTCGGCCTGCTTTGTCTGCCAATCAAACGACCCGGCGGTCGGCCGGCGCGCCGTATTGGCATCAGTTTTTGTCAGATTTGGCAAGAACTGGTTTCGAGCGGGTCGGCCGGTCGGTCGGGTCTCCATTTTGCCGGCTTTTGCAGCCAATCGGCGCCGGGCGGCCGGCCGGGTCTCCGGCCTCCGGTCGCAGCTGGCTGATCCGAACAGTGCGATCATCGGCGGGTGGGGATGCACGCAATGGGCTCCGGAAAAAGCGGTCAGGAGATGCGTTGCCAGCCGCCTGCTACCAAGTGGCGGCGGAAGCCAGTGGAAAGAGTCAGTCCGTATTATGTGTGTATTCCTTTCTTTGTGGAGCGGATAACCGCCGTCACAGCCATGACGATGCTGTCGTTGGCTGTGAAATTCCCCAGACTCTGACTGATGGCCAGCGCTGTGGGATAGGGCGGCCTGGTCATCTCTGCAGGGAAATTAGAACAGGGATCCTGGGCGATATGCTGCTACCGAACCGGATTGGGAAGGACGTTGCCATCCAATTTTAGCGAATAGACAAATATGTGTGCTTTCCACATTCATTAAAACGACTTCTGTGTGCTTTAGCCATACTTGCATATTTGATGGTCCAAAATCAATAGTACGCACACAGCACTTCCCGTTTCCGCATAACCAACGTGGACTATTGGCCAACTTATTTGACTCGCGCGTTGTATGCAGAAACTCCTTCCAGCCTTCATTGTGGTCTGAACGGTATTGGCGGAAGCTTTAAGGCCCGCTTACGCTGACGCACGCCGAACAGTGGGAACGCCGGCCAGCTCACGCAATGGCCACGTGCTCATAGTTAATCCGGAATTGGGGAAAGTGTGCCCTCGCCGCGGGCAACTGCATACCGGGCAGCGCCGGGCTGCCAACCGCGTCTGGGCCTCGGGGAAGGGGGGGGGCACGAGACTCGACCGACGGTCGGCGTTTCTGCGTGGCGGAGCATACAGGCGGAGGCGTCATTGGCGGCGGCGGCAGGCCACGCTGAACGCCGACCGCCCCGGGCGGCGTTCCCATTACCCGCCAGGAGAAATTGGCGCGCGCGCGCGCACTCTTCCGCCAGCCGGGCGTGGTAATGAGGCTCTGCGCGGGCAAACAGCTCGCGCGACCTCTTTCGGGCAGGCGGACAGCGGCGGCTCGCCGCGCGGGAGATGGCCGGGTGCCGGGCGGGCGTGACGGGGCCGGGCGCCGGTGAAATGGTGGCCGCTGCCGGCTATCACCGCCCGCCGCCGGACCGTGACCGGGGTGGCCCGTCACCGTAACGGGCCGTCACAGGCGGCTGTGGCGCGCCGGCCCGGCCGGCCGCACGGGGGGAGGACATCAGCAGGATCCTGGCCTAGTCCCCCGAAATTGACCACTGATGATGGCTGTGAATGGGGTTGGGTCTGGGAAACGGAGAGGTTAGGTTGAACATGAGAAGTTGGAAAAGACGCTAGGAGAGCAGCATTTCTTTTCTACAAAATCACCTTTTTCCCAAAAGCGGGGACCTAACGCGAACACCTCCCAACACATCACGCCCGTTCCGCCTTAAGACATTCGAAACGACGGCTACATCACGAAATGGTGCCTTCGCGGCAGATTCGGTCCCGACCCGTGCAGGTCTCCTCTGAGCGGCTGCCCTGCCACCTCGGCTGGCGGCGCCCCTGGCTCCGGCCGCGGCTGGGCGCGACGTGAGCGGTCTGGCCAGCTAGCCGGTCTTACCGTGACTCAGCGCGCCGTCACGGGTCCGCTGGCCGGCGCGTGCCGGCTCGGGAGGCCGGATAACGTAATCGCGCCGTTGAGCGCCGGCAGCGGCGCGGCTGCGCTGCAGGCCGGCGCCGCGGCGTATGCACGTCGGTCACGCTGCGACGGCGGCACTTTCGACTACTTTCTCGTCGGAGCCGGGTGCTCCATGACCCGGCCCATTCCTCACCGTCCGCTTTGTTCTGTCCGCCCGCCGCGTTGATGCGACGTCGCCGCTGGCGCGGGCGTGCAGCCGCTGCTGGCGGTCCCTGGACCCTGCCAACCGGCGCCGACGGCGGGCGCGCGGAAAGGCCGGATCTTTCCCGAACCCCGCAGGCGCGCCGTGACCCATATACGCCCGCTCCCGCCGCGTGGGCCCGCTCCGGCGCGAGCGGGTCGCGTTTGGCCCGGATAGGCCGCCTCCTACCCGTCCGGACACTCTGCCCCGTTTCGACCCGCTCCTGCGGGTCCGGCTAGATGTGGTTCACTGTGACGCTGCCATGGCTGTGACCTGACCGTGGCCCTGCTGTGACCGGAGTTGACCCGCTGCAGCCGGCGGGGCCTCGCTGTGACATGCCGTGACCCCAGTGACCCGTCTGTGACCGGCTGACCTCTGTTCCGACAGCAGCCGCCGGGCGCGTGTTGTCGTGACCCGTCGCGGCGCGTGCTGTCGACCTCCTCCCCGCCGCGGCCCGTCCAGCAGCCGGGCGCCAACGCGCGCGACGAGCCGGACACCAGCAAAACCACCGAGGACGACATACGGCACATGTTCACCGATATAGTACAAGTGAGTACTCGCGCCGCCGCCGGCGAGCGTGCGGTGGGCGGGCTGGCGTGCCGCGCGGCCCGGTAATGAGGGGTTTTTCGGAGCGGTGGTGTCGCGTGCGTGGGACCGGGCGCCGGTGGGCCTCGCGTCGTGGCGAGCGCCACGCGAGTAGTCGGCGCGATCCACGGGAACTCCGTCGTGGATAGGCCCACGATCTCGCGTTTCGAGCGCCCTGAAGTGTTCTTCGATGGTCGCGGGAAAGCGTCACCCGGTCCCGGAGGACTCACGGTGGGGACGTCGGCAAGGCTCTGCGCTGAGCGCGCGTCGGTCGGCGGCCGGGGGTGGTCGCCGGCCGGCCGGGGCGCCGCCGACCGGCCGGGCGCGACGCCCGACGACGCCGGCTCGGCCACGGCTGACTGTGCCCGTTCGGTCGGCGGCCGCCGCCGGCGACCGACCGTGGCCGCTCGGTAACGGTGCCGGTGTCGGCGGCGGCGCGGGGTACTGGTGTCGGCCCGCCGCCGCCGCCGCCGCTGCCATCGCTGGACCGTGTGTACCGATAACGGCCGCAACTGGTGGTGCCGATGGTGCACCCGTGAAAGGGTGGTGGGAAACGTGTTTTATATATATAAGTGTGTGAACCATTTGTGAAATCAGTAATTTTCCCTGCCGTTTTTCATGAGGCGTGCCTTTTGGCTTTCATGGGGAAGCCTTTTGCTTGCGTTAGTGTTTGTTTTGTTGTATTTTTTCGTGACGGTTGTTCTATGTTATTTTTTCGTGACATTCGAATTCATTTGACATTCGCATTCGAAAACTGCATTGTCAATCCGTTTTCCAAATGTGTTACCAGACACGTATCTAAAAAGTATCATCCATTGCACGTTTCAGTTGGAATAATGACGTCAGACTTTTTATATTGTAACACGCCACTGTGTTGGGGAGGCGTGTCTCGTTTTGTGGAACTGTGGCGAAACTTGGGGGTAATGAATGAGGAACTGTTTATTAGTTCCGAGCCATTGAACTGTAATTTCTATCTTATTACCACAGTGTGGAGTTCAGGAATTAATTTTACGGCTTAGTGACGGTGAAACCTGGCACGCTTTAGCCACTAGACAAACCATCCATTTTAATAAATTCTGTTGATTATAACATCGAAGTCGTTAGCGCACGTCGCGCTCTTCAGCAAGCGAAACTTGTTGCACGCTGGTTTTCCCTTTCACGCGTCGAGCAACCGTGGGTGGGGAGTTATGAGGCGGCTCTGCCGCTGATGGGGATCGAGACCGGGACGAGCTGACACGGCCGGAGGAGGTGCCCGGTATCGTGGGCCTCCGACGTCCCATGAAACGCGTGCCGCTGCGATGCTCAACAGTGAGCACTGGTGGCGGCGCCTCCCGCTAGGGCCCCCGTTCCCAGCACAACAACACTGTCTGATTATGGTCGGGCATGTCTCATTTGCAAGCGCAACGAGCCACTCCATCATACCGGTTCGGCTCGTCGGACAGCTGAGCCGCCGGACGGGTTTTGCTCGCCGAACCAGCGACCTACCCCACGCTGGTCTGCAGTGGCCGGCCGATCGTTTGGGCCAGCTGTCGCGGGTGTTCTCCCGGCGGCTGGTCGGGCGTGTTTCCGTCCTTCGTCGGTGGTGCTACGCGAAATCTGTGAGCGGGACGTCTCATCTTCTCGGGTGTTTCCCGGGCTTGCTGGTGGGCGGTGTAGAAATCTACGCATTTTTGTGTGGCGGAATTTCCGGGATCTCGAAGGTGAAGGACAAGGACGCTCTGCGGTGTGACAATGCGGGTAGGAGAGGTGTTTTGGTGTGCTGGTGCGCTATTTTGAGAAGGGACCTGTCTTGCCGGTTCGCTGACGTCACACAGGCGCCAGGGCGGGCGACAAGTGCGTGACCAGTTCGCTGACCAACTCCGCTGCTGTTTTTCCAGGAATTGTCGACGACTGACAATCAGCTGCTGAAGGACATAGCCAGCTATTACTTCGACGGCCAGGGCAAGGCGGTGCGGCCCATGATTACGTGCCTGACGGCGCGGGCCATCAACTCACACGCGCACCCCCACAGGAGGTGAGCTGCGGCCGCACGCGGCGGCCGCTCACGGCGCGGCCTCCGCCGCGGGGCCGACCGTGAGGCCGCGGTGACGAGACGCGTGACGAGCGCGCACGCACACGTGCTCGTGACGAGCGCCTCTCGGTTCGGCTCGCCGACGCGTGGAGCGTGGCCAGGACACTGTTGTTTGTGATGCGACCTTGCGTCTCCGTCTGCGTCCGGTGCACGGTTTTGCATGCCTATCTCGGCCCCAGGCACGTGCTGTTGACGCGTGCTGGCGCTGGGGTGTTGCGTTGCGCCCCGAAACGCTGGTCCCGTCCTGACTTCCATGATACGAAGAAGTGCCTTGGTAAAAAGGAGGCGTTCCTGAGTGTTTCTTGTGGAAAATTAGGCCACCCTTCCCTCGCAGACACAGGACCTGGACCGATCCGTGGCACCATTAGCCCTCGGAGCTTGCACAATTGTCCGGGGAAAGTCGTCTCGAATCCGCCGCCCACCATTTGGTGTACCATTAACGAAAATGTTCGGGACTCGCGCCGCGGCCAGTGAACCGGAGCCGGTGCCGACGCGGCACCGAGCCGGCCGCCCGACCGCCGTCTGTGGCGTCTGCGCCGCCGCCGCCGCCGCCGCCGCCGCCGCCGGCCGGGCCTCCCGCGCCGCCGGCCACTGCGGTCTGTCACGTTCTACTTGGCGCCGCCTCTCCGAATCGGTGCCGGCGGCGCGTCTGTGTCGACACCGTCGCGCCGCTCATTACGGCGAGCCCCGTCTGGAACGGCCGCCGGCTGGCGGCCGCCGCCCGTCGCGCCTCAATGGAGACCGGCCTCTCACCGGCGGCGCGGGCGCCCGCCGAACGGGTTCGGCGGGCGGGCCGGCCGCCCACAGCGGTCATTACGCCGTTACGCCGTGACTGCCCTCTTAGCGTTAGTCTCGGCCGATGTTGGCGGCCGCGCGCCGTCCGGTTCTCAGTCGTAATCATAACCATTACGGATGCGGCCCGTAAAGCTCGACACGGGCGGCTGGCGTTAGTGGCGGCGTGTCGCCGTTTTGCGCGCGGGCCGACGCCGGCCGGCTCGTGGCCGGGTAACCTCCCTGAGCGTCGGGCAGGCGGAAGCCACGTCGCTCCGAAGTCGACGCTGGAGTGGAGGACACCCGGGCACCGTGCGCTGTCCGAGGTTCGACAGCCCCCTGTCACCGACGGGTCGTGTGCGCTCCCGCCGAAGGGACTGCAGCGCACCGGCTCCCACACGAGTTTCTCTCTCCGGCCGCACCCCTTCGCCGCCTCCGTCTCCCGTTCCGAGCCACTCCCACAGCCTCCCGCCCCGCGAGCCGCCTTTGTACGCGCGCACTCCATTGAGGAGGCCCCGCCAGCGGCGCGTGCGACGTTTTTGTTCGCGCGTCGGAAGCGTGCGTCAGTAAAGCGGCGGCAAAAAAGGCGTCTCGAGCGCGGCCACGGCGACGGCCAGCGCCCGGGGCGATCGGCGCGGCGCCGCCGCTGGGTCAAGGCCGCGCGACCGGTCAGCGCCGACCGGCGGCGATAGCGACGCGCCGGCCTGCACGCGCCGCCGGCGGCCCATCGATAACTATTCATGAGGCTGCGTCGGACGCACGTTGCGCAAGCGCCCGCGGCCGCCGCCGTCCTGTCCGGCCACTTTGGAAAGCGGCCGCCGCCGGGGTGGGCCGCGCTGCGGCCGGCCGGCGGGCCGGCGGGGGCCAGCCGGGCCGGGTGGCTCTCTCCGCGCGACCCGCCGACGCCCGGTAAACAGCGGCCAGACGGCGCATCCCGGCGGCCGCCGGCAGACGGCGCGTCCCACTAATGGCGCTCGCGCCGGCCGGCGTTCCATCAGCGCGCGCCGCCTATTGGGCACACGATCCGTCAGCGGCGGCGGCCGACCGCGGCCCAGGAATCCGGCGGCGCTCCGGCCGATTTCACCGTGTCGGCCGGCGCCGGCGGCGCTTACGTCACCGGGCCGCGGGCGTCGCCGGCGGCGGCGGCGCGCGAATCTCCCCGCGGCGTGCCGTCCTGGTCTCGCGCGCGGCGTCCCGCGGCGCGCTCCGCGGCCCCGGCCGATGCGCTGTCGTCCCACCCTGACGGCCCGCTGTCTGGGTGTTCTCTGACCCTTCTCTGACCTTGCTCCGACCCGCCGCGCGACCCTCCGTCGCGGCCCCGCCGTCTGACGGGCCGCCGTGCCGCAGGTTCCTCCTGCCGTCGCAGCGGCGGGTGGCGATGATCACCGAGATGATCCACACGGCGTCGCTGGTCCACGACGACGTCATCGACGCCTCCGACACGCGTCGCGGCAAAGCCAGCGTCAACAAGTACTGGGGCCAGAAGCGGGTGAGTACGTGCAGCCGTGGTCGGCGATAACATCGGACCTTGACGTAATAGCCTTTGCACGGAACCCAATGAACTCTCATTTAGAAGGTATTTAATGGTGAGGTTGGACGGCCACGATGGCTCGGCTGCGCCATTGAGAAACGGGAACTGACGGACAGAGCCAGGTGCAGGGGAAGCACGGCATTACTGCCACTCTAATACTGCCAACGACATTACTGCTCCAACAGTACTGCTAATGACATAATTGCTAACGACGCCATTGCCAACGACAGTAGTTCTACACATTACTGCCAACAGCAGGACTGTTACACGACGCCACTGGTAACGGCAGCACTACTGCACGGCACTGCTGCTAACAGGGCTGTCGTAACAGTACTGTCGCTTAGCAGTGATGTTTAGCAGCATTGGTGGTAGAAGTGACGTGGAATTGGTGCGGGGTAACAGCATACAGCATAGTTGCTGTATGCTGTTCATGACCGCCATCGAAAACTCTGGTCGGGAGCGGGTGCGGGCAACAGGCATAAGCTCGGATCGCAGGTGAGTGACACGCCTCGATGCTGGCGGCTGATTTAGTTCCCTGCTGGACGGCGCCAGTCGAGAGATGCAGTTCTCCCGGTCTTCACGCTGCGGTTTCTCGTCCACCGCTGTCGTGGGTATAACGTCAGGGCGACCTTGCCCGAACTACTTTCAGACGACCGTAACTGACGATGACCCACACGATTGAGACGCGGCTTCGCGTTGTCGCTTCCCATAATGCAGAACCGTAGTATTTGCGTGCTGGGACTCGTTCACAGCCCGCCGGGTGGATCCCCGGCGTCCCCGGGCACGTCGCCGCAGGCTGTTCCGCGGCGCGGCCGGTGATATTGTCTTGTGCGCGTCCGCAGTCCCCGCCGTGGATGCGTTTCTATTGCGCGCCGCAGTCGCCGGAGGACGGTGTTCGGCGCGCCGCAGTCGCCGCCTGGCTTGTCGGCGGCGCATGTGGGGCGCCGCGATCGCAGGCGCGCGCCGAAACTGTGGGAACCCACAGCCGACTGATTAAATGACGACGCTCGCCATAATTCACGCGGAGCGTCTCGACGCCGATGGATTGGCCGTGCCCAAATTGAGGGGAGCCATTTCGTGGCCTCCTCCGCACACGCCGCCGCCTTTCTCCGGACCGGCTCCGATCCTGCTCAAGGGCCTCTCTCCCGCTGTCTCTCCCGCCCCTCTCTCCCTCTCTTGAGGCTGGCTATCGATTACCATGTGATAAGTGCTCGGGTCGGCCTTCAGAGCTTTTTGTTCTTAGGGATGCTACGCCGTACCCTTGAGCGCGAATATGGCTGTACTGTGTCGCACTCGTTCAAAGGTCTCTCTCTCTCTCTCTCTCTCTCTCTCTCTCTCTCTCTCTCTCTCTCTCTCTCTCTCTCTCTCTCTCTCTCTCTCTCTCTCTCTCTGTCTCTCTCTCTCTCTCTCTCTCTCTCTCTCTCTCTCTCTCTCTCTCTCTCTCTCTCTCTCTCTCTCTCTCTCTCTCTCTCTCTCTCTCTCTCTCTCGCCCCCCCCTATCCTCCCTCTCCCTCTCCTCCCCGTCTTTTCCTTTCCTCGTGCTCGCGCGTTCTGCATCTCTTAGCCTTCTCTCTCTTGCTCTTTTATTTTTGACCTCTTTCTGTTTTCCTGACCTGACCATGTCCCTCCGTCTCTTTTTTCTTTCGTCCTTCTTTTCGTTAGCACCTAAGCTTCCAATCACTGCGACCTAATTTATCCTTATGCGTTCTTTCATTCATGGGATTTTACAACAGAAATGTTCGCGTGAGTATTGGTTTTCCGGACATGACCGTTGTCATACAATCGGACTACTTTTGTAACGGGACTGATGAACGCATCATGAAGAATTACATTCACAGCAAGAAATCGCCACGCAAATTAGATCCGTACCTGCTTGTCACAGGAACCTCGCTTCGCATCGTTACGCTTCAGACATGCTCACAACCTCCGAGAAGTGTCCTACTACTCATAGCAGGACCTAGTGAGATCGGGGTCACGGGGTTTCGCAAGGTCTGTGTCCGGTCGGAGAGACTAGGCCCTCATGGTCGAGCGCGGCCGATGTCGCCGCACGGACATGCCGCGCAGGAGCCGGACGCTAGCACGTGACGTCGCCGGGAGCTGCTCTCCGCCGTCGCCGCGCCGCCGTGCTCCGCCGGCAAAAAGCCGCGCCGCGCTTCGCGGACCGCGTCCGCCGATTGAGAAACCTCGCGGCGGCCGTCCGGCGGCGGCGGCGGCGGCTGTTCGCGCTGCCGCCGCTGCCGCCGGACGGCTGTCGGGCGTCGCCAGACGGTGCGGCGGCGGCGGTGGCGGCGGCGGCGCCGGCGCCGTCCCCGCCGCCGCCGGACGGCCGCGGACGAAAGTGGCGTCATTGGCGCGGCCGGCGGCCCGTCGGCCGCGGCTCGGATCCGGGAAAAGTGAAAGTGCCGCCGCGCGGCCGGACGCGGCATCTGGCCCGGTCCGGCCGCGCCGTAGAAAGTGTGGGGAGGCGGCCGTGGCCAGGGGCAGCGGCGCGCACGCGCAGCATACTCATGCGCCCGGTGCCCTCGCCGGCTCCGTTACAACACTCGCCGCGCGCCGTCATTCATTTTCTCTGCGCCGCGATACGTTAGAGCGGAGCGGCGCTCTCCGCCAACTGCGGCCGCCGCGCCGGTCGCCGGCTGGCGCGTGCGCGACCACCGGGGGAGCAATGCAGTCCTCTGCCGGCAGGGAGACGTGGGCCTCCGCCGGAGGAGGAGGTGATCCCCGTCCGGGGGAAGTGTAATCCCCAGCGGAGGAACGTCGTTTGCCGGCGGGGTCGTCCTTTGATGGCGTCCACACTGCCCCCTGACATCGCTACGCCGTCATCTGGCCGCGTTGGCGTGTCTCGTGGCGTGTAACGGCGTGGCCGGTGGCGGCCAGGTCCGCCTGTCGCCGCCGCCGCCGCCGCCGCCGCTGCTGACGCGGCCGCATTCTCGCCTGGACGCGCGCCGTGGCCGCGGAAGCGCCTCTGACGACGTTGCCACACGACACCGTGCCAGGGCCACGGTCACGGGGTCTCTGGTATCGCCGGTGTGAATGACACGGGCTCCGACGTCTTCCGTCTCGTCAGCGGGAGACTGTTGGAGCGGGGCGGCTGCCGTCAGCAGCGCGTGCCTGTGGAATGTCGAATATTCACCGCCAGCGTCCTGAACATGATGTGCCAGCTCAGTGCAGATTTTCCCGAAGAAAATGGATGTCTCTGACTTACGTATTTCTCAAAAACGTCGCGTGGCGTGAGCAGGTATTTCTTGATCTCATAGTCAACAGCGCATATCCCGGGGTTTCAGATGTCGCCAGTATGTGCCCGTTAGGATAATGAATGGCGTATTATGTAGGTCATGAGTACGACATGTTCTTGTCGGTAGCTCTTCGTTATGGGATTATTTTTTTGGGTGGCTTGCCTAGGGGTACACGAATGCTATAACGTGCAGGGAGGGAGAGTCGTCAGCGGAGTGCTGCTGCAGCACGTGGAATATCGCCATCAGGCGTCGGATGTCGGCACGTGCGTTCCGCCGCGCGCGGACGAGGGGCCGCTTCCCGCCGGCAGCTCGGGGGCGACTCTCCGGTATGCGCGCCGCAGGCCGCCTGGAAAATGGGCCAGCAAGCCGCTTGGCGGGCGGCGTCTGGGGGCCGGAGCGGGGTCGGTGCAGGTGAAGGCGCGCCGGCCGACACCTGGGGCCTGCGGGCCGCCGGTCGGCGCGTCGGAACCCGGCGCGCCGCCGGCCGCCATTGGCCAACGCCGCCCGCGGCCGCGCCGTAATGGCCGCCGCCGGAATTCGGACCGGCTCGGACGGACGCCGCGCGTCGCGGCGCAGATTCTCACAGCCCGAACGGACGGCGACGCGAGCTTTCCAGGGCGGCTGGGTTTCTCTGGCTCCGCCGGCGGTGGCGGCCGGCGCGCGCGCCGCCCGGCCGGCCCCACGGCGGGAGGAGCGCCGCGGTCGGCTGCGTGCCCACGCGGTCAGTGTCGAAACGCCGGCTTCGACTGCCGACGGGGAATTTCGCCGCGCCAGCCGCCGCCTGCGCCGGGGTCTGGGGCCGGGCGCGGGAGAGCGCACCGCCAGGGCCGCCGCCGCGGCGCGGAGCGCGGCGCGCCGCCGCCGGCCCCCCGCGCAGCCTGCTGCGGTTAGTCAGGGCTGTCCTGTTTCGCGGAACGGTCGCCGGCGGCGGTCCGTACCCTAGTTTCGGGATGTCTTAAGCGTGGCACGTTGCGCGCGCCAGGTGGTGCGGCAGTCGGTCGAGAATGACAGACGATGGCTACGTTTCCGTTTTGTTGGTAATAGCCGGCCAGATGGAATCTACCGTTGAAACGCCGATTGGTTTAAAGTGCTTTCGTCGTGGCATATGGCTCTGGATTCTGGATCACTCGAATTTATTGGTTATTTAGATTTCATTTCTTTCGTTCTCAGTCTGAGCTCTGGTCCTCAGCTCTGGTCAGCCTGCAGTTCTGCCGGTCTGCTACCAAATCAATCTGCAGTTCTGCTAGGCTGTCCCTCATTCAGTCGGTAGTTCTGCCCGTCTGGTCTGGAGTAAGTCGGCAGTTCTGCCGGTGCGCTCCTAATTCGGAGCAGACGACAGCGACAGGCGGCGGTTCTGCCCAGTCTGCCCCGCGGTCGGTCGGCAGTTCGGCCGTCCTTTCCGCAGTCGGAACAGATGACAGCCGCAGTCGGCAGATGACGTTCGGCCAGATTCAGTGCCGTTAGGTCGCGCCAGCTGCTGGACGGGCGGCGGCCGGCCGGCGCCGGTTTCGCCACGAGTGCGCCGCGTTCGGCGCCGGGTGGCCATCATGACGCGGTAATTGCAGCGTGCGCGTGGAGATTAGCCTGCTGCCTTTGTGCAGCGTGCTGGCAATGAAACGTTCTGTCATTTAGGGTCTTGATCATAGCCTTGTAAACACTGATAGCTTTCAAGGCACGATAATTAATGGCATGGTGTGAAGTTGTTGATAGGTCGGGTGGCACATTGGAGGGGTCAGTGTGAGATTTTGGCGTTCAAAACATTATTGCACTGTTGTTTCGCTGCAGCAAAACAGCAAATCTCCATGCGCGCAATACCGAACCTCCGAAATATTTTAGAGACCGAAATATTTGTGCAGAGCCTCGTCACTTGTAAAAATCGAAAAGCCCTAAGCTTCACCACTGGTGACGTGACAAGTGGGCGGTATCATGTTAAGTCGCCACAGCTGGTCACGCCCCGACGGCACGAATACACGCTGCACGTCCGATTGCCGACGGCGGTCGTCACGCCGCCTACGGCTCGCTGGCACGCATCAAAACACCGCGTCGTCTCCACAAGCGCCGATGCGTCAGCATCTCGGGCCTGCGACGGAGCGTATCTGCGGCGTGTGACGCGCGATTCGTCCCACGGCCTTGTGAAGGCGCCTCCTCCGCGTCGGCGGGCGCCGGACCGGTAGCGGCGGGCAGCGCGGCGCGCCGCCGCCGCCGCCGCCGCCGCTCATGACCTACCCCGCTCGGCCGTGTCGGCCCGCTCGGGACGCGCCGCGCGCCGGAATAGTCTACATTTTACCGGTCTCGGCGGTGTCCGTAAGTGTCATTGATCCCGGCCGGCTAACGGTCGCCGCCGAACGGGCGCCGCCGGCCGCGCCCGCCCCGCTGCTGGCCGCCGTGGGAAGCCGCCGGCACGGCGACGGGACGCGGATGGGATGGAGATGGGACGGGTCGGGACACTCCCGGGACGGCGCCGGGACGCGGCGGGGACTGCTGCTCTCGTTGCCCGTGGTCACGACGCGGTGAATGCGACACCGTGTCGGCCATGTGGGTTCGATGAGTGCAGAAGATTGCTTCCAGCTAGCAGTCGACCTACACAGCAGTCTTCACTGTCTGACAACCGGCCGGCCCGGCAGTTTGCCCTGACTGACAGTTGGTCTGTGCGGCCGTCTGCTGTGACTGACAGTCTGCCTGACAGTAACAGACAGAGCGGCGGTCAGCAGTCTCAGCGTTTCATCCGGACAAGTCTCATCATTTTACCCGGACCAACAGTCGGCCGGCGCGGCGGCCGTCAGGCCGTCTTCGGCTCGGGCCGGCGGGCGGTTCCGGCCGTCTGTCGGCCGGTGCCGCTCAGCCTGCCTAACGCCTGACACCGCCTGAGGCCGGCTGACGCCGCCGACGGCGATCCATCTGCGCGGCCGCGGCGTTGGCGGCGCGCTGGATTGAGCCATCTGGTTGGGAGCAGCCGGCGCGAGCGGCAGACCGGCCGCCGCCGCCGCCGCCCTCACTGACGTAACGCGCCCCGCCGGGACGCCTTTCGTAAGGCGCCTCGCCGCGGCCGACGCGCCGCCTGGAAGCTGCGTGTGGCTGGGATAGCTCCCCAGGGACAGCAGCTCTCCAGGGACAGCTCTGCAGGCTCCAGGCTCTCCAGGGCATGGCTGCTGCAGCGGTGCGGCCAGCTCAGCTGGCCGTGTCGGAACGAGTCGGTGCTGTAACCCTCGCACTGACGGGCCTCCGAAACTTACATGAACTGATGGGGGAAGGAGTTGACCACACCCATATCCCAGCAGTTTAGCAACATATTCGCATGACATTTTGCACGCAGAATGCTTGCGACATTACGACAGCGACAACGTAGAAAAATTGTGTGAATGGTCCACTGGGTCAGTGCCAAGGTCAGATAGGCGAACGACATCGACCGTGCCCCTATCAGCAGTTTTTCGATATGTTCGCGTGGGTGTTTGCATGCGCAATGTTGGCAACATTACCACAACGGTAATGTGTCAATAATTCGTCTGCGGCACACTGACATCAATGCCAAGGTCTACTGTCGCTGGCGTTGGCCATTGGTATCTGGGCTGTTTATCAATGTATTCTCACGAAAATCGGATACAGAATCATTGTTAAGTTACTAAAGCATTTACATAAAAAATCTGCGTGCAACTTATTGATTTCATTGATAAGGCTAACTTAGGTCAGTGACAGCATAGATCATTGTCTTCGTTTTCGATTGTAGGCCATACTGATAAGCCCGACACAGTTTTGATGTGAACCATGATGTTTACCCAAAGATGAGGGAAATGCTTGGACCGATGAATTGGCATTTGTACGAAGCTACTGAGAATGTTGAGGAGCACTGGGCCACCATCATGACAGAGCTTGGCAGTGTCACTAAACAGTTTGTATCAAAAAGTACAAAGGCTTAAAACCGCGCACAAGACGGTGCGGCGACATTGCCATGGACTTTCAGCTCCTAACGGGAAGACTCGGAATCCAGCGTGAACAGCTATTCACCCGTGCAGAGGCTCGTGAAACACGTGGTCATGGGCTGAAACTGTTGAAACCACCTGTGGACAAGCTGGTAAGGCAGCACAGTATCCCAGTTCGCGTCATCAACAGTTGGAACAGCCTCCCCGAGTATGTCGTCAGCGCTCCATTGGTGAACTTGAAGGACAAACTCGACAAGCATCGGAGGGATTGGCAATGCAAGATTCGACCCAAGGAGAATTAAAACAACGAACGTTAGAGAGCGGGGTCCACAGGATGTCCTTGCGGCCTGCTTTTCCCGAATCCACTAAGTCTTAAGTCCTGAGACATTGGTGATGCATTTCTCGGTTGTTTACTGACATATTTGCATGAAATTTTGTACTCAGAACTCATACTGTATTACTACAGGGGTTGTGTGCGAAAGCGATTTGTGTGACCTGTTCAGATCAATGCGTAGTTCAGCACAAGGTGGCAACATATTGCGAATAGGTTGCTGACTTCAGTTGTCTTTTCTGTTACATTCTAGGCTGATATTGAATGTTTTCAGTGGTTGCAAATCAGACCACATGAAGATCATAGACCAGAAAAACAGTTTGCAGTGAAATACTTGGGGACAATAAAAGGAGTTTGTCCGCCTTTCACTTTCCCTGGATTTCACCACTGACTGACGCAAAAGATCAGTATTACAACACCAGTTTACTAGCCTTGGATAATAATAATGCACAAGCAGGATGAACGCCATGTGAGCAGGACTGTCATGATGATTAATATGGATTAGTTGTCTTGGCGTCAAACGCATCAAAAGAACGTTCGCCAACAGCTCTTGGAGATGTGTTTTTTAGGTTTTCCTACACGTCTTTCAAGACGCAGCACACATCCACAACGCAAATGCCACAAGGACGTTTCCTGTCCGTCGCAGTCAGTTGGCATGAAATAAATGCGATCAGAGGAATGTCCATCAAGGTTCCGCCGAAAACAACACGAGCAAGCGTTGTGACCACTCCTCCCACCAAGGAATTACACTCGAACACAAATATAGTGAGGAGCGTTTGCACACTCGTATGAATAATAACTATCAAGCTATCAAAAGCCATCATGCTATCAAACGAAAAATGATCTTCATGCTGGCCAACGTTCGGTAGATTCAAATGACCGAAAGAACGCGCAGCGAGCATTTATTGGGGGTGTGCAGGTCATCTTTTACAACATTCTTCAAGACCGGGAAAACAAAGCGTTAAACGCTGCAAGAAACTGCAGAAAAATGCAGCCTCCCTTTGAGCAGAGTCTTCTTGTTTAACCAGGAACTCTCTACGCACAATCACGTTCCCGGCAGTGCATATCGACATCTCGCACCTACGAGCACTCATGGCGCACACTCTTTCTTGGCGAACGGTCCATTGGAGAGGCACTGAGCAGACGGATAAGCAGGAAGTGTTCCTCGCAGGATGCTGAGGCGCATGGAAGAAACCATGTCATCATAATCCGTATCAATGAAAAAAGTTGGTTTTTGAGAGACGCATCTTTCACCGCGCTGAGCCTTCCTTTTCTGATCTTCGCTTTTCCCTCATATGTTGTACCATTTTGGCCACGACATCTTCCGATATAGACGGCAAGAAGCTGCCCGTCTCGCGCTGCACGTTCTTGGCAGCGGTGCTCAGCACACCTTCACGCTCCGTCAAAACATTAGCAGGGTCGCTACGGCGACGGGTGGGCCTGGGCTCCGTGGTCCACTCAGCGATCACACCCTCACGGCGGCTGGCCACGATAAACGTTTCCCGGGCCAGACTGACTGGCACCCATTCAGCCGTAGAGAGCACTTGTTTAGAACAAGTTAGTGATCTCACTGCGTCGTCTGGCGTCTCACGGGACGCACCGGCGGCACTTTGCGGCAGGCTCGCACTCGGGCCGGTCTCTGTCGCTCGGACCGATGTAACGCCACCCGCTGACTGCGACTTTGTCTTCGGTCTGCGCTAAATATGTGGCGTCATATTCCTCGTCAGAATGCGGTACACTCTCGTCGCTGATAGATTGTCCACACACGCCAAGGTCCGCATCGTTTTCTCCCAACGTCGCCATGAGGCACGCGATCGCGACGGCCGTGACTTCTTGTTTTCACGAAACCGAGACATCCCAACACCAAGGCTTGTCATCCTTCGCAAGAGACTGACGCTGTCTCCTGCCTTACACCTCTTCCGTCCCCAGAGGTGGTAAACATGGCCAGGTTTCCTCCTCCATTCTTTTTTCTTTTGACAAATCACGCGTTCAGCACCTCTGATCTCGTCCCACCGGAGACGAATCCAAGATTCTGAAAATGGGGGTGTGGTTCATAGCAAAGTCAAGGGCTACCATGCTTAGTCGGCGCTTGCCATGCACACTGGAGTGGAAAAGGGAACGGCGCGAGCCTCCTGATCCCTCCCCGTGAACCCGCCACTGCCGACGCCTGGCGAGATCAGGTGGCCGGCGCACCGACATCGTCGACATCGCCGTCCGGCCGTCTGGAGCGGATTGGCTCGCCGGTCGGCTGGCACCGCCCGAGCTAGACCTGCTCTTTTTAACGTACAATCGTGGTCCGACTGCACCGGCGCAGCCGAGCGTGGGGGGGGGGGGGCGGGCCTCTCATTCCAGGCCCCATTTTTGTGAAAACCATGCGCATTGTTTTCCGAGCAGGCGGTTTTCGTATGATTTCAGTGCACCCTGATCTCCGGTCCCCCACCCCCTTAAAAAATCCTGGCTGCCCCCCGTCCAATTGCGATGATCTCTGTTCTGTTCACGGTTTCTGGTGGAAAAGGCACTGGGAAGGATTTTTCCCAGACTTCCTTCGTGTCCAGTATATCGAAGAAGAAGCACAGGTGTTGTCAAACCATCTCCCCTATCATAGCGCGGGTTAAGATGTGCCCGCGTGTGCTGACAAACGGCACGTGTTTATAGAGAGTTAAAGTACGTCTTGTCACGCGTTCCTCGTGAGATATGCGTTCATGAATGGTGTCATTGTGTGAATTCGGGTTAGTGCAACATTTCATTTTGTCTGAGGCTGGGAAGGGATCGCCAGCTGTCCTCTTGCGTGAAATTTTCGACACAAAAAATCGAGTGAAAGGGCTACACTTCAGATACAGCAGATTAATGAAAAGTGGTTCAGTGTCAAACATTAGCTCGATAGTAAAAACCTGGATTTTTGTAGGTCGTCGCAAGCCATTTTTTGTGTCAGTTTTCATAGCCTGGACTCATGGTCTCTGAAAGGCAAAAAGCGTGCGACATTCTGAAGAACGTTTTCCAATGTGTATCTTACTCTGAGAGGTCACGCTGCCTTTGACGCTGTGCTGTTTGCAAGTCACAATGTATTTATGGGTACGGCTGATTCCTTAGAATCACGTGGTGTATGTGCTACCTCCGATTCTCACGGTTTTTTCTTCGTTTCTGCATGTTTCAAATACTTGCTCACAGTGGCAGAGTATCACACCGAAGTCGAATAGTCCAATGCCGCTTAGTATGATTAATGCCCCCACGTTTACGAAAAGCGCGTTGTCCTGCACATCCTCGACGTGCGGACGTGTTGTTTTTTATCCACGTTGTTATGTCTTGAAGCGGTATGCTTGAGTACTACGGTATGTACAAAACAGTGATAATTTTCCCGTGAGATTCCAAAGCTGCACACGAGCGTCCGCACGTCGCGTTCAGTAATGCCTACTTGGCGGCCAGTGGGAAAACCGTGCCAGCAGTCGGCCGCGGCCGCTCCGGCCGCTCTGCCGGATGTACTCTTCCTCGGCGCCGCCCCTGCCCCGGCTCCGCAGACGTGACCGCCGGGTCGGCGGGTCCACCGGTCTCCCGGCCTCCCCGGCCCGCCCGGTCCGCCGCCAGCGGTCAGCACTCGGCCCGCACCGTCGGCCGGCCGGCGGCGGCCCCGGCAGCCCCGCACCGCGTCTGACGCGGAGACGACACCGGCCGGCCCAGCCGAGACGGCCGCCGAGTCTGACGGCCGCCCTCGTCTGCCCGCAGGCGATCATGGCCGGCGACTACATCCTGTCGGTGGCCTCCACCATGTTGGCGCGGATCCGGAACGACGACGTCACGCTAGTTCTATCTCAGGTGAGTGGCGGCGCGGCGCCGGCCGCCGCGGTCCCTGCAGGACCCGTCCGGGGATCCCAGAAGCCCTGGAGGGAGGGGGATAGAATCCCGGAGTCGCGCACTGAACGTCGTGGCATCACACCACTGGGCAGAGGTGTTTTCAACTAACTTGTTTTCAGCCGTTGCCGCTTGTTTGCGTTCAGGAGTTTGCTTGTCTTTTATTTTATTTTTATTTGTCTTTTTCTTTTTGAAAGCAAAGTTCCCAGAGGACGGGAAAGGGAAAGAATCTCCCTCCAATCTTTCCGCCATGTGCCATCCGAGCCCAGGTCAAGCGAATGCCCTTACGCTTGAGATGCCTCCGCGGCCTCGGCGCTGTCTCGGCGATTTGTGATCTGGATTGAGTCCCGCGTGGCCGGGCCTGGGCGGCGCCGCAGGCTGGTAAACAGGCTCCCCCAGACAATGGCCTGTCCCGTCCTCCGCCGCTCGCCGGCGCCTGCTGCCCGGGTGCGCCGGCAAACATGTTTTCGTACACGCCCGGGACGGAGACCCTTCACGCGGCGGCGGCGACGGCCGGCAGATACCGCCGCCGCCGCCGCCGCCGGCCTCCGAGGACGGCTGCTGAGGAGGACAGTCGGCCGCTGAGAGGGCCGTGGAGACGGCCACCGGAGAGCGACAGTTGGCGCCTGAGGACGGCCTGTTGCGGCCGGCCGTTCGGTGCCGGGCCGGACCGGCCGGCAGGTGGCCGCTGCCCTCTGGGACCAGGCCAAGCTCAGTTAGGCCCGGGGCGGCGTTCATTCCCACGCTCTCGGCCGGGAGTCGGCCGCTCCGGCCGAGACCGCAGGGATCACAGGCGACGGTGGACGGTCGATAGAACCGGAAATCTTGAACCTGCTACCAGTGGGCTGTGGTTCAAACTCACACAAAGGCCGTTAGCTGGCCTGTAGATTACTGAGCCCGTGTTGAATCGTTTTAACAGCAGCTGGCCTGAAATCGCGAAGGCGGCTCGTACAGAAGAATGTTTAATCTGACTAGCGGACCTAAAGTGTGTCCACAGGACGCCTCTGTGAATGTCTCCGAATACGAAACATCGGAACCCGGCCCTGGGTGGCTGATGTGCTGAATTCCGATGGCAATCGGGCGTCAGCGCAAGGACATCTCTCCGACGGTGGCCACGAACCGTGACCGCACGCAGCCCCAACAGCGCGGCAGATCGCCGACGAAACGCATGGCCGGCGGGGAGCCGCTGATGGGGCCGCTTGATGACCCGACGGCTGCTGCAGCGCGGAGCCAGCAGAGGGACGGACGGCGCCCAGTCAGGCGCATCAAAAGAGAGGCGACGTCTCCCGCCGACGCGGGCTCGGGTAGCCGGTTAGTTAAGAGTGCGTGTGCGGCGCCCCGATTGGAGCGAGGCGAATGCCGCGGCGTTTGCCTTGTGGTTCCGAACGGCGACCTGCATTGTGAAGTCTTTTGACTGCATCAGTCAGCTTGCGAAAATCACCGTCACCGCCGTTGCTGGAGGCGGCATAGGAAGACACAGACCGTCACGCGGGTCACGCGGCCAGCAGAGAGACGGCCAGTCGGCAGCGGCCGGTCTGCGAGAAGCCCAGGTCAGGCCCCGCGTGCGCAGGAGCTGCGGTCGAGGACGGCGCCGGCGGCGGTCGGCGGCCGACCTAGACCCGGTTTGCTCTGAGCCGCCGCCGCCTTGACGATGTGTGCTCGGCGCGGCCTGAGCACGGTGATCGCGGACCGTCTGGAGTCCATCGGCGCGCCCTGACGACGGCAAGGCGCCCTGGGTAAACGCCGGCGGACGGGAAACGCATTCGGCGAAGGCTGTGCCCGCTCGGAGCGCGGCGCCGGCACGCTGCGAGGTAATCGGTCCGTCTTTAGCGTCAGCTGGGGGCGTTTTTCTGTCGGCGCGCGTGGCCAAACAGGGAGTGCGTGCCGGGCCTGCCGACTGAGGCGGTGTTTGGTTCGTCGCGGCACGGCCGGGCAGCGTTAACTTCGGACGACGGCAGGAGAGATGGTAGACATCTGATGGGGCATGATGGTGCCCGGAAGGTGACCATCGATGATCACGTCGGTTGGCACCACAGGAGGTGACGCGGCAGGGATGGCACCCGAGATGCGCCGAGAGGCGACACGGTGGCGATGACACGTGATGACGTGGGTCGTTGGCTCATCACACCGGATACAGGCGCAGTGACTGGGCAACTGTGATGATGGATGACACCGAGGGATTTGACATGGCAGCAGCCATGACCAATGGGCGCATCGGAAGCGCTGAAGAAGAGACTTCCTCTCATTCTGTCGCCGTCAATCGCGCCGTGCGCGAAATCAGTTCAGCATTGTGTCAAGAGCGCGGGATGACTGACGATTTGTGTTCGATCTGCACTACCGGACGACGCGACGCGAGCGTCGTCATGACAGCCAGCAGATGACGCGACGCTTCCAGCCTTCCGTGTTCCTTTCCGGCCCGTCTGACTGATTTCCGTTGCCCGTGCGTGGTTGACCCCACATCAAAGCCCGACATCCGCGTGCCCCGTGCTCATCCCGTGCGATTTCGGCCTCCTTTGACGCGCACCGGATGCGCATCCGTCAGTCGCCCGGTCTCGCGGCAGCGCACTTCCTGACGCCGCACTGACAATGCGAGGAATCGGCCGCCTGTCGGACGCAGATCAGCCGCGTTCGGCGCGCCGCCGCCGCCGCCCGTGATCGCGCATTTTTCGTCCCGTCGGCTGGCCAGGCGCGGTGCCAGCTATGTGGAGCGGCGGCGGCAGGGGCGGCGGCGGCAGGCGGCGCGGCGCGCTCCTAACGGGCCGACGGCCGCGGCGTGCCGCCCGATTGGGGCGCCGATGACGATAACGGGCCGGGCGGCGTGTCGGCGGCGCGCGGGCCCGCTACCCAGTGGCCGGCGCCGAGGCCCGTTACGCCGGCCGGCCGCCGGACGGCTGAGCGGGGCCGAGCGGGGCCGAGCGGGGCCGAATAGGGCCGAGCCGAGCCGCCCGGCCCGGTGGCATCAGGCAGTGGCGAGCTGCGCCGGGCACACCCGGCTGGTGACCGCGCAGCCGACGAACACGGCGTGAATGCTGTCACCTGAGAAGTGTGTGTGTGGAAGGGTCGCTGCGTACTGCGATGAGCTAGCTGTCTGCATCCACGCGTCTTAATGTGCCGTCTTTTTCTCCCCAAAGTAACTACGTGTCTCTGTTGCTCAGTATTACCTTTATTAGTCAAATTGCCCTACTTTTTTGGCCGAGAGTCGCTCCATCTCCTCTGAGTTGCCTGTCGCAACTGGCGGTACCAACAGCCAGCGGAAGAACCATGTGCACGCCCACGCTGTCCTACTTTTTACGCTCGCCGAGGATACTTTGCTGTATCAATTAGCGGTGCTTGGCGAAGTCCTGCCGTGAATAAATCTGGTTTCTTTTCGTTCAACGCTTGAGTGCTTCCGTTCGAAGAGGTGCTAAAGGTGGTTGCGAGTTTTACATTGCGTGTGTGCCTGCCGGTTTTGTTTCATATTCTCGTTCAGATTGGTTCCGTTCAGTGACGACTGATCTCGTCTCTTCTCAGGTTTTAGCAGATTTAGTGCAGGGCGAGTTTATGCAGCTGGGATCGAAAGAGAACGAGAATGAACGATTCGCTCACTACCTGAGGAAGACGTTCAAGAAGACGGCCAGTCTGATTGCGTACAGCTGCAAAGCGGTGAGTGTCCCACGAATGTGCTCCCGGTAGGGTTAGCATCCCTGCAGCGGCTCGGCACGCACCAGATCGGCCACCCTTGGAAAGGTTCGGTCCGTTTCAGGTTGACCACCCTTGCAGCGACCCGGTCCGTTTCAGGTTGATCACCCCTGCAGCGGCCCAGCCCGTTTCAGGTTGATCACGCCCTGCAGCGGCCCAGCCCGTTTCAGGTTGATCACCCCCGCAGCGGCTCGGTCCGCTCCAGGTCGGCCACCCCTGCAGTGGCGCGGGTGCCGGAGGCTCAGGTGATAGCGGAGGAGGCGCCGCCGGCCGCCGCCGGCCCGAGGGTCGCGGGGTCAACTCCGGTGAAAACGGCCCGATAGAGGACGGGCCAGAGGTCGGCCGGCGGCCCAAATCCAGGCCAGAGGACCGCCGCCGGCCGGGCAGGGCCGGGACCGGCCGGCTGGCCGAACGGCCCGCTCCCGGGGACCGTCGCCTCCCGCGGGGGCCTCGGTCGGCGGCACGCAGACCGGACGGACGGAGTCGGACGGCATCGGACGGAATCGAATCGGGCGGAAACGGCGACTAACCGCGTCGACGTTGTGTGACAGAGGTTTTATGCGGCTGTGAAACCGGGACAGAATCGCCGTTGAAAGCCTGATACGCTGTCGGACGCTCATATCATAGTAAATTCAGTGATGTTGCTGCCATTTTTATTACGGTACTTTACGGCAAAGCCTCCGCTAAACCCTGCCTTGCATTGATATCATAGTACTCATTGACCTACAAAGGCGCGCTATCTGCGACGCGGCGGCGGATAGCGCGCGGCTGATAAATTACGCATCAGGTAGTATTCAGGTCTAATTTACCGTTTTCTCTGACCCTTTTCGTAGCATCGCTCACCACACGGTTTTCACCCGTGCGCCAGGCGATTTCTTGCCCATGTTCGCCACAACAGATGTCTGTGACGAAATAAGGTCTGAATGTTTTCTTCAGAACCGTTAAAATCCACTTAATGAGCTGAGCTCCGATAAGATGTCAACCCCTCGCCCTCCCCGCCATCTATCGCACAACACGAAAACTGCCGCTGCCGGTGTTCATAGATGGCTCTGGTGTTCCGCCGCAGGTGGCGATCCTCGGCGGGGCCGACGACGACATCCAGGAGGTGGCGTTCCAGTACGGCAGGAACGTCGGCATGGCGTTCCAGCTGGTGGACGACCTGCTGGACTTCGTGTCGTCCTCGAACCTGATGGGGAAGCCGGCCGCGGCCGACCTCCGCCTGGGCCTGGCCACGGCCCCCGTGCTGTTCGCCTGCGAAAAGGTCAGTGTACCTCAGAGCCGGAGGCTGGAGGGCTTCCTGGCGCCTGGCGGCCGCGTCAGAACGCCTTTCGCTGTCTTATCGGCTGCAGCCTCCTTATTTTTGATCTGCAAGATCTTCGTGTGCAAGTACGTTTGTGTGTGTTTCTTACCCTAGACTTTTCCGCTGTGTTGCTCTGTTCATGCCGTTATAAAAGCTGGGAGTTCTGAAACTTCTTGAAATATTTCAAAAGGCAATTTGATTCCCATTCTCTCTCGGTTAGCCAAATCCCGCAGATCCCATCGCAAGTTTGTTATCTGATGGCGCAATATCGCGCGAGTCCCACTGGCCGTCGTCTCGCCATGCACCCCTGTGGGCGATCGGCCGGCGTTCGCCTGACGCCGCCCGTGCCGCCAGTTCCCGGAGCTGAACCCGATGATCATGCGCCGCTTCACGGAGCCGGGCGACGTGGAGAAGGCCTACCGCTGGGTGATGGACTCCGAGGGCCCGCGGCAGACGCGCATCCTGGCCGAGACGCACTGCGCCGAGGCCATCCGGCAAATCAGCCAGCTGCAGACGTCGCCGGAGCAGCGCAGTCTGGTCCAGCTCACCGACCGCGTGCTCAACAGGATGAAGTAGCCGACGGCAGGCGACGGCAGGTGCGGCCGCCCACGGCGCCGCCCGGCGCCGCGGGGTGCGCCTCGAGGGTGTGCGCGTGCGAACGTGTGCGTTGTTTGGTTGTTGACGGGCGCCGGAGGTCGGCGGGTGTGCGTGGACGCCGGGTGCGACCGAGTGCGTTGCTCAAGCTGCGGCAGCCGCGGTGTGGAGTGAAGCGGCCGACCGACGTGGCGCGTGACTGTTACGGTTTGCGACTGGGTCTGCTTGATTGGGTGTGGTATGGGGCGCGTGGTCCTCCCCCATTGACCGTGCGGCGCCGCCGATGTCCCTGGACAGTCGCGCATCGGCGCCGGGTGACGCCTGTACTCGGCCGCCCTATGCTTGCCGCAGTGAGCGCATGCGTGTGGCGGTGTGAGAGCGTATGAGCTGGATGAGAGGCGGTGAGCTGCTCGCCGCCCGCGCGCCGAGCCGCCGCGCCGGCGCGTGGCGAGCGGGCCCTGAACGGCTAGCTTTAATGGCCGGCTGGGCTGGCGCCGAGGCGAGGCCGCCCGCCGCCGGCCGCCGCGCGGCCACCAAATCAAAACACGGGTCCGACCGGCGCCGGCCGCCCGGGCCGGCGGGCCACGGGCGGCCGGGCCCGGCGGCGGCCGGCGCCGCGCCGCCGGCCCTCCTGGCGGGCTGGACGCAGCACTGGCCGCTCCGGTCCCAGAGCTGCCCCCGTGCTGCGGCGGTTAGCTCGCGAGCATGTACGCGCTTAGTGACCGGTAGGACTAGGCGGCCGGATCCGTGCGGACCGGCAGGCGGTGCGTGAGGTGGGCCGGGTGCGCGTGACTACCCGCCGCGAGTCGTTGATTTATTTTTAAGGTATCTGCGCCGAATTACGTCGATGTCTGGGTGCCGTCTCGGTGATACGCGCCGTCGGGCGCGGCGCGCGCCGCCGCGTCCACGCGCTGCGAGTGCCGAATCACGCGGCTCGGCGTCCGCGCGGCGAGGGATGGCGGACGTTCGACAGAAGAGAGCGAGAGAGATCGTTATTACCTAGTGGCGGCGCGGGCCGCGGCCGCCGCGCGCCCGCCGCGTCTATTTGTGGGACGATTTTTATAGTTGTTCTGGTCGCTGTTTTACAATATCTAGCGTGCTGACGGATTTGACTGCGTCTCCCGGGGCGCCGACACGTAATCTATGGACACTGTTTTAGCGGCGCGCCGCCGGGCGCGGGCGACCCCGAGGCGTGGCGGCCGCACCAGGCGGGCCCTCACCACGGGTCACCCGCTCAGTCTTCCTGTCGGCGGCGCCGCGCCGCGACGGACGCCGGCCCGGGGTGCGCGTGCGTCGCCCCGGGCCGCCGCGCAGCCCCGTCCGGCGGGACCGCCCCGCACGTGCGAGCGGCGCCCTTTATTTATTGTTAGGAGATGATGCTGTACATACGCCTCTGCCGACAACCAGAGTAGAGCTAGTTTTACGCGATGGCCCCCTCCGCGGCGGCGGCGGCGGCACTGGCGGGCTGCGCGTGCGGCCCCGCCCTGCTCAACGGACGCCGGGCCGCCGCTGACGGGGCCATCCACTGTAGCGTAGCGGTGGATTTGGTGGCGGGATAGGGGTCGCTAGTGCTGGTTCTGTATAGCCTAAGTGCCTTGCGTAACAATAAAATTAACGTCTAACGCCTGTTTGCGGACGGTGGCGGGCCGGGTTGTCAGTGAGCGGCGCGTGCGCTCGTGTGTTCGACGCCCGCTGGACGTAGCGCTGGACGAGGCGGCCTCTCAAGCCGTGGGCGCTCGCAACACTGTAGTCGGGAGCCGCCCTCCACGCTGAGGTGCTGACCAGCAGCGCAGTGTCACCCGAACGCCACAGCCCGCAAACTACACGAAGCTTTTTCGGTGCGCATTAACATGTTTTCATGTTCATCTGGGAAGAGAGCGATTTTTCTCCAACCTGGCCAGGGAGAGACGTCTTTTAAATCGCCGCCCAACCCGATAACGTTTGCGTTATCGTGTCGCCGCCGAGGACCTGTTGTATTTTCTGCAGCAGCAGTCTCAATGGCCAACAGAAACAGCTTTGTAAATAATTTGGTTAGTGGGCATTTTGCGACAACGGCCAGTTTTTATCTCCTGAGAATCAGTTCTGTCACAGTACATACAGCTCAAAATGGCTTCCTGCGTTACTTGGCGAATCAAGAACGATTTTTACGAGACTGGGAGCAGAAACAAGGTTTTCATCCGACAGGATGCGGCCATCTCCTATCACGATTTTCCGCTTTGTTGTTAATCCGATCAGGCCGGGCGGAACCGTGCTGGAGCTTCCGCTTCTGCCGTCAGCATGTCCGAGCTCACTGAATGGGTGTCACTCGTAGCCTTTACTAGGTCGCGTTAGCGTGAACATCCTACATTTTCATGGTGTCTGAGCAATGAGCAGACTCATAAAAATCAGCTCACTGCTCGTATCCATCCATTGCTGCTGCTGTCCATTCCGCGTCACATTTAGCCGGAAATGCGGCGTTAGCCTGGGGACGGTATGCCGTTTATGGGTACACAGGCATACCTCATACAGCTCTCCGTATACGAAAAGCTGCGACACGGCTCACCCGTCCCGATCCGGTAGCGCCGACAGATATAGACAAATACAGATAACGCTCTGCGATAACACAGCACTCTGCAGAAGTCTTCAGCACCGGCAGTGCAAAAAAAACGTAAGGGTGGGCGGTCTTTTACCTGCCACCTGCATGTTCGTTGAAATACGTCATTTGTAGAATTAGGCTTACAGCTGGCCTTACAATGCTAGAAATTCTAATGTCAGCGATAACTCTACCATACACTGGCCTTCAACACGGGCGAGTGTTGAAGGCGAATGAACCACATGATCTCAGAACCACGCTCAGACTCAGAATTATATGTCCGCCTAGCAAAAGACAGGGGATAGCCAAAACAATCAGTCAATTTGCGTTTCAGCGCTTCTCAATGACACACATAAAAAACGACTATCCCTTACTTGCTGGCGATTTATTTACAAAGAGGAGCAGGGTGTAATTTTTGCCCTGTATTGCACGTTTAATGAGCGTACAGCAAGTTGAACTCACCGACAAATACGAAGTCATCAAAACAAACCGTGATTCCTTCTCCCAACTTTTCATTCAAACAGGAACGCGACTTGTTAATAATCAGGTAACATGTCACACTGATGCCACCGCACATGTATCCAGCTCATCACACAGAAACTTTGCCCGTACCAGCAGCAGCCGAGCGTGGTATTAACGCCGAAACACCGGCTGGCAGATTTCTACAGCAGACTTCTGTGGCAGCCATCAGTTGCAACGGGCCGGGCGCGATCAATGCGATCCGGACACGGGCGACGGGACCGCGGCGACAGCGCGGCCGTTCCTGTCCCCTGGATACTGGCCAAACAGGACCGGCGCCGGCCGGCGGCAGCTCGCCGGCGCTCAGATGCCCGCCACACTCAGGCGAAGCCAGAACGAGCTGTTACGAACTCCGCCACGGTGAGTTCCCGGCCGAAAACTTACCGACGGTATCGTAATTCTTGTGTTTTGTAATGGCGAGATCCATACCAGACGGCGGCGGCGGCGTCCCCCGGCACTGTGCCAACCGCGGGCCGGTCATCTTCCCGAGCGGCATTTTCTTGCCCGTTCTTCCCAATATGTAATCCATACATTCGGCTCCCCATGTTGAGGTAAGGTTATCATATCTGTTTGGACGAACAACTCGCGTCAACACCTAACGCTTCCGAAGTTGGCATTAGACGGAAGGTGTTCACGAAGAGATTAGGGTTTTCAGGATTACGGGCTCTGTCCCCTTCACTTCACCTTCGGGTCATCACGTGAATGTAAGGTACCATTTAGTTTATTTAAACGAGGCTTCGTGATTTCCACAGCTATCCCGGTTTAGTTAAACAGCGTCTTGAAGTTCGAGGTACCTGCCATAAATCCACCATAAGCTTGACCATTTTGAAGGGATTTTCACAATGCTAATGATCATCGCGGTGCTGCGAATTAGCTTATCGTCGTCCGCCCCCGTGGTCCAACTAACTGCCGATCCCCACCGTTTCACATATAGCCTGCTGTGCGAAGCGCAAATCCGTCTGAAGCTACTGAAGTGCCAATTTGTATCCCTGATTTAGAACCGTTCCGGACAAGTACACCCTCCGTAGATGACATATCGGCTGGTCCAAACTGGCCTGGCTCGGCGCGTGAACGGACGCGAACACGACGTGAGCCAGACTTGAGTAACGCCAGGATTCGGAAGCTGAGCTCGGGCAGAAGTGATTTAATACGCCACTCGCCGTGGATTTGTGTCAGCATCGTGTCACAGTCAGCATCGCATTGCATTCTGTATATTGAGATACATTTCTGGGTATTATGACACCGCACGGATGTCACGAAATAAGCGAAAAACTGAATGCTTTCCTAACCCTACTGAATAATCCACTTACGAAGTAGTTCTACACGTGACTGGATATTCTCAAACCTCGAACATGTGCGTTCAGCCCTGACTGCTGCAGTAGAGGTGACAAAGCGAAATAAGTACATAATGTCTAAATGAATCACCTTCTCTGTATGTTCGTTCTAGAACTATTGTGTCAAAATGCGTATGTTGTATGTCATTCGCGTAAAAGCATCTGAATGCACGGTGCATTACCATGTAATGACGTTTAATTCAATTCCATTCAAATGACTCGGCTGGTATACACGGGTCGATGAAACGTAAACTTATGCAGTCGGAATCTCTAATCAAATCAATGTCCGTTAGCCTCTAGGCTGCCCGCTATGGTGCTCATGAGTATGAAATGTCGCAAACTGCCGACTATTGTCCTGTATGAAACGACAGTGAAACAAAGCTCATGGGCTGACCCTATTCCCATGGGGGAAGGAAGACTCTGTGTCCCGATGGTTTTCCGGTATCAAAAGCAAACAGTTTCAGCCATCGAGCTGCAGTTTGGTGGCGTTTCCTACACAAGACACATTTTTTCTCCGCTTTACGCTAAATTTGACGTCCCATATGAAAACAGAAGCAGGTCTAGGAGACACCAATGACGAAGGCAAAACCAGCTGTACCAAAATATTTAGGCTTTTCGTAACATCACCCCATTATGCTCACATAGGTATAGTCCAAAAAACTTAATCACCACATCACAAAACATTGTTCAAGCTCTGTTTCGTTGAAATCGCTCCAGCAGATTGGCGGATCTCAAACGATTTTGAAGGGAATCCGCTGCATGAAAACAGGGCTAATTATGTTCATGAAGTAAAGCTGTCTGCAGTCCGTGCGCAAGCATATTGCAGAAATACCTGAATACGAAACTTCACGGTTGCTGCCAGTCTCCATTATTATAATGCTTCTTTGCTGATGTTAATGCAGTCTTCTTTCTGCATGGAGGGTAATTGATAACACGGAGTGCTTGCAAAAAAAAAAAATGGTATATACTTTTTGGCCCTTAATCAAGCGTCTTGCTTTAACACTAACTCGAATGTGAGGTTAGTTTTAATCGTCCTCGAGAGATCAAAGAAATACCAAGAGTCGGGACGCCGGTCGTGCGTGTTTAACATAACCAGCTTAGACCTAAACGAGTCTTTTTTGGTGAGCAGGGTAGAGATACAATAATCGGAGTTAGACAGATATTTTATTCTTTTGAAATGCTCGCAATTAGTTGTCAGTATTTGCTTATGTCCTTGAATATGCTGTTTTTTACTACACCCGACCAACTACAGTGCATGCACTGGGCCTCAAAATCATTAGATACATTTCCGTCACACATGCTCGAGAGTCCGGTACATCAGTCTTCATCAGGCCAAGGGAAAGTGGACCTGTCATAAACGACAGTTCCATGACTGTAGTTAGAAGAAACGTTTTCATGGACTCCATCAAACTGCGCGCGTCTCTTCACTCCAAACAGATAACGTCGTCAAACTTCAGGTTTGAATTAGAGGCTGTTTCGTGAACTGTTTTCCGAGAGTTGTCATCGCAGGAAGAGACGTCTTCACAGATGTGATTTTATTGACCCCGCTTCAGCTTTCCAAGCGTCCAACTATGTCACACTTCAAGTTTTGATTAGTTGCTGTGCCGTCAGGTGACATCAGTTGGGATGGTTGTTCACATAATGAGCTGCCAGGCGTTCCTCGGCAACTTTTTTAGAACTGTTTTCCTTACCGTAGTTCACTGCAAAGCTCCAGAAGTTTACTGTTTACTGGCCAGGGCGTATTTTTTGTCCTATTTGCTTCATGTTATATATATATATATATATATATATATATATATAGATATATATATGTATGTATATATATATATAGGTATATATATAGGTATATACATATATACATATATATATATATATATACATATACGTATGTAAGTATATGATGAAGAAGCGCGCAACAGGACTGTACGATTTTGGTCATGCCAACATTCCACACGTAATCACTGATTTACAAGTTCTATACAATCAGCGTACAGGGACGTACATATACATAAATAAATATATATATATATATATATATATATATATATGCAAGTATATCCCTGAAGTATATATGCAGGAGGCTGTGTAAAATTGCAAAATTGCCGACGGGCAAAACAAAGTAGTCTAAATTTGTTGAGTAATGCTCATTTGGGAGAGAGGCAAGGTTGTTGGGCGCCTCGGCTTGTCCCTCGGAATCATTTGCGCAAGACGGCACTCCTGTGGACGGGAAAAATTTTCTTCCCTTTCGTTGATGTTCCATTACTCTCAATGGTGAATGAGCACACCAGTGATATGTGAGTTTCACAACCAGGCAACTGTTTTGTTTGTGAAAAGTTACGGGGACAAGCAAGGTTTCATAACAGTTTCCTTGACCAGTTAGGACATGGACCAATGCTTGTCGCTAATGCTTCGCTGTGCATGGCTCCTGAACCCCGTCCACTTGGTTTTGTTCGCTTAACCGTCGCCCTGCAACTTACGAATAGGCGCATACAACACGGTCTATCTCTGTCACACCTTTCAGCCTGGGATGTCTCAGATTACACACCATGAGATACTGTGCCGCAAAGAACATCCAACGATAGGCCAATCGGAGGACGCATATATATACATATATATATATATATATATATATATATATATATATATATACAGTTGTATACGAAAAAGACTCAGAATTTGATGAAATGATATATGTGGGGTTGTCTCATTCCCTGACCGCGATTCTGATGTTTACAGACTTCTCTAATTACATTCGCCACTGGCAGTGACGTCGAAATATAATGTCACAGCACATAGCGCACCTTAAAATGCGTTATATCTCAAGACCCAGTACGAATTTTACAGCTCTGAAAACGATGTTATTTAGGCAAAACATTGTGTTTTAAGCTGTTTGTAAGATAATGGATTTCCAAAAATATTTCAGCTCTGTTTTGCGGAATCAAAATAGATAACTGCGATTTACGAAAAAAATGGTACCAATTAAAGTCATTCGAACCTCGATATTCGTAATCTACGCGCAGTTGTACTCCAAAATCATTAATAAGTTGAAAAGAATATTGGTAGCAATATGATGTTAATTCGGGCTGATTGGTTATGTTGTCCACCAGATGGCTGTTCTGAGAACAGGGCCAATCAGCGACAGCGAACACAGTTACACTTTGTTTGTGTTACATGCATTTGAGAAAATATTGAATTGTGCCATATTTCACAGATACGGACTACAAGTGCGCGCGTTGTCATCTGTTGTCGTTGGGGCATGCGATTCAGCATGTTTCGGACGTTTTGTATAATGCATTTGACGATGCCTCATACTCAGCTTCGCTGGCCGGGTCTCTCGATCTGAATGTGTGAAACCCCCTGGTGCCCTTGATGGACCTGGCTGTCAAAAACTTTTCACCTTCCTTGCCGTCTCTGTGATACCTGCTTGTGTCTTGTAGATGAAGTTGATTCCTGCGCACAGAATGACAAGACACCTGTTTTTATTAGCTGGCGCTCAGATTGAGATTTGGTTTGCATCAGAACAAAGGTAGTGTATGCCTTTACCCAGGAACGCGGGAACTCCTCCACAGTTGGAAGGGGGGGGGGGGTAAAAAAGTAGTTTGGGTCAATTCTTTCCGGTCGATGCCCATAGGGTCAATGCTAAATCTCAAAAGTATTGGGGGGCGCTGCCCCCGCTTCTCGCGGCCCTGCCTTTATCTTTTGGAAATTGGAAAATTCATTGAAAACCATTGGAATAAATGGTTGAATGTAATGATAATGGATACATGAAATATCTGACTGCATGCCTCATGTCTTGACGTCTGGGAGATATAATTTTCAGATTGGAATAAATTGAAAGGGATAATGAATTATTTTGAAATATTGCGGCACAAATGCTTAAATACCAGGACATTTATCGATATATAATCGTCTTGTATAATGGCTCTGCAGAAATTGAACATGGCCTGAAGCGTGCATATTTGTCCGGTCTCTGGTCGCTGTAGACTGGCACGCACCGTCAGACGTTTGACGGTCCCGCCAGTTATGTCACACGGACCTTTTCCAAGACAAGTGGCAAAGAAATGCCACTCACAGTCTTGCCGAAATCTTTCCAGTGCAAACACATGTTTCAAATGTTGTATTTGGTCGTGTGCTGCACTATGCAGCCGTGAGCGAAATAATGAATTTTCCTGATACCTTGGTTTTTGAATTCCAAGCGACTAGTCGCGTCTGTCTGGAATGCATATACGGATTCATTATGATGTTGAGTGCTGTCGCTTATCACACAAATTACGCAATAACTGCTAGGCTCACCAGCAGTGGTCGTATAAATAACATACGGGTGAAAAGTCGCTTGAGCGTTTTCCCGGCCAAATCCGTTGACTTCGTCATGCACTACAAATGAGTAATTCCCCGGAAATTTCCCTTTCCCCATTGCATCATCTGGAGGAAAATTTGTCTTCAAGTCCCGTAGGGAGCTGTTTTGTGAGGGCAATGTGATGGTGGCGAAGCAGTTTAGCTATGAAATTCGTTAGTGCGTCGATGAACTCCTCCACTCTTTGACGCATCGATACTAAAATTGTCTTGTCAGTGCTCATCCACTGCATGTATTCTACCTCATCTACTTCAGACATTTATTGCATATCAGACAAATATGTCATTAGAGTAGATAAGCCGGGGGATCTATCGCATTTTCCTAGCATGCAGTGTTCGATGTATGTAGAGCACACCGTTTTTACTATGCAGTCAGTTGTTGTTAGATCGGTGTTATTGCTCTTATTGTGAGTTTTGGATTCTGATAGTAAATCCACACACAAACGGAGTGTGTACCGCCAACACTAGCCACACCACACACCATGGAGGACTCAAGCTAGCGAATGTTGAAAATCCTATGTTGCTGTTGTTTTATCTCTATGTTCTTGGTATGTTTCTCTGTGATGACGCATAATCATCCGTTTTTGATGGTACTGTCTTTCGCCGTTTTAACCCCCCACATTCACATCCTTTTTTCCGGGACAAAGCCTGCTGATAACTCGCTCGTGAAATTCCCGTACAGTTTAAAAGAAACTGACGATCGATGACGAAGTTCACACCTGAAGCCTGCATCTGTGAAATATGGCACAACCCAATATTTTCTCAAATGCATGCAACACAAATGAACGGTCTCTGTGTTCGCTATCGTTGTTCACAGAACATCCATCTGGTGGACGCAATATGTAATCAGCCCGGCCGTAGAGCGGTCTTCGACGACACAGGCCTGCGCCCGTAAAGCTGGACACGGCCGCTTTCAGGGCTGTGTAACATTACATTGCTACCAATATTTCACTCAACTTATTAATGATTTTGGAGCGGAATTTCACCTTGATTACGAGTATCAAGGTTTCAGGAAATTCAACTCATTTTTTTTCATCAATCGCAATTTTTTGTATCATTTATGCAGTACAGAACTGATATATTTCTGATACTTTGTTGTCTTGCAAACAGCTTAAAAACGCTGCTTTGTCTAAATAATGCCATTTTAAGATCTGTAGAATTCGTATTAGGTTTTTTTCACACGTATTTTGTGGCGACATATGTATTTAAAATACATATGGCATGTATTTTAAGGTGCACTGCGGGCTGTGACGTCATATTTTGACGTCACTGTCAACGGCGAATGGTTGGCTGGAGAAGTCTGTTAGCATCAGAATCGTGATCAGGGCATTAGACAACCCTATACTCATTTCATAAAAATCTGAGATAATGGTGTCTACTGAAGCGTTTGAGTTGACATAGCATGACCCTATGGTCGGTGGTCGGACTGTTTTTCATGGTGACGTTGCTCACCTTCTTGCTCTTGTAGTAGTTCAAAAGGTTCAGCTGGTCGTTGGAATCTACGCAGGTAATGTTGTCCCGCAGTATTTCCTGTGAGAGCCGTTCATCAACTGTATAGACTACGCCCATCAAGTGATGGTTGAAAAGACGGAGAATGCTTTTGGTGCTGGTTACAAGCGTCTGGCTCAGTGAAAAGTCTAGGCAAGGTAGATCTCACTGTCGGCCTTGTTGCTGGAGTAGCCGTGGTTGATGAGTACTTGTTTTACTCTGAGGAACTTGGCGTTTGGACTGTCCAAGGTAGAGCAGGTTCGGATCGCTCGTTTAATGAAAGCCCTTACAACGCTGGTCTTGTGATGGTTCGGGCACTCACTAACGGCGTTGATGCACCATACGGTGTCTGTGGGACTGTTGTACACTGTGGTGACGAACTTGTTGTTCTGGGTATCCCTTCTACCAGCACGCCCAAGAAAGGAAGCTCTCCGTCTGTGCTCAGTTTGAAAGTGAAATGGAGTACAGTACATTGTTGGAATGCTGACCTCAGTCCCTCTAGATGGTCAGTATCCTGAACGCGACAAAGATGTCGACGACGTACCTCCAGCAGATGTTAGGGCGCAGTTCAGGATCACTCAGGAGGACTTTAGAGTTCAGGAGGACTTCAGCGTCAGTCTCGTGAAAGTGGGCGAAAAGTGGTCCAAGCGGGTAACCCATGACCACTTCCTTCCTTTGCCTGCAGAATTTCCCGTCGGGCCCTCGGAATGGTGCTTCTGTTGTGCAGGTACCAAGGAGTTTTTCAACGATCGGAGGGCTCAGGTGCAGTAGTCACAAAGCTCATAACTCCGTCACTAGATATCAGAAAAATGCAAAGCATACCCGAAGCAGAAGGTTTACGTCAGTCCTCCATGTTAGTGACATCCGTGTGCACGACTGAGGTACATCAGGAAGGCAATTGTTACATTTTTTTTGATGTTCATAGATTTTTCATGTGTGGCCTCATCCCATTGCTGCCTTTGTTTCTTGCTTTTGTTATGTTGTCATTGCTTGATCAGATACAATGGAAGATCCTTCTTTTGTGGTGATTAATTCATGTAGAATGATTCGCCACGTTCAGGTCTCGACAAAGGTGATGATACGTATTTGAGTCCTTGTAGTAAACAGGCCATAGTTCCGGTATTTATGGTGCTTATATAATGTTATTCGAGCAACTAGCTGCCGCGGAATAACGCTACCCATAACCACTTTAAACTTGTGCTTCATATTTTTATTTCATGCCTACAAACACGAAAACCACATTTGTGTTCCGTATGCGGAGGTCGTTGGACATATTTCTTAGTTCCGCCACTGCGCTAACACTGTGTGCTGTGAAACTGATAAGCCCAGCTGTGTTATGAATGGGGTACTGTAAAATAAATAGGGTCACGGTCGGCCGGGAGCGTTGGAACGCCGTCGCTACCGCCGCTAGGGGGAGTGAAAGCTGCGGCCAGGGTGTCCACCAGGGAGCGGCAACGTCGGTGTTCCAGCAATGCGGCCGCCAGGCGGTGTCCGCGACAGAATCCCGGCCATCGGGGCACTCTGCACCGTGGCTTCCTAGGGGTAGGACATGTGGGTATTGGGCCAAAGAGGGTCTTGGCATTTTGGGAGTGGGGTTTCCCCGACATAAATGTAGGCACTACGACTGTGAGTGAGTTTGAATCAAACGTTTCCCTATGAAAATTAAGGTTGCTTGTACATTTCTATAGCGATAACGTGTTGTAATTCGTGAATATATACGATACGAGCGACCAGTTATCTTCTCCTCTTTCGTGCGGGGTGCCGAGGCTGTCCTACGGTGAACGAACGTTCATTCCCTAGCTTGGCTGCTAGTAACTACTGTGCGGCAAGCGGTCAATGAGTAAATGTTGCTACACCCGGAGGTGATGTCTGTTGATTAAGACCCTTCGCCCTGTGACACACCTGGCCACTGTGTGACACGGGGTCACGGGTATCAGGTAACAGGTATCCACGAGGGTACGTGGACACCTGGGGTACACCTCCCACAGTACTGGGTAGAGGTCATGAGGAGGAAGCGCGTCTTGATCAATTGACATGTTCTGACAGAGGGCTGAGGGCGTTTCGGAGACTGACTAAGCCGTATTCGATCTGAAGTCCCTTCCAGACTGATAATTTCCCACTTGACTGGATGTAAGTATTCGACCCGAGCAATGACGGCTGAGCGATTTCTGAACGATAGCGTTGGAAATGACTTACACGCGAATGAACGGCTCATACTGTGTACTGCAGAAACTTTTATGATAATTATGTGGTAAATGCCATTGCCAGCGCAGATTAATGGCAATGGCACGAGGTTCAAGGGACAAATACCGCGTTTATTTACA
Organism: Capitulum mitella; assembly: GCA_030062745.1. Taxonomy (NCBI): domain Eukaryota; kingdom Metazoa; phylum Arthropoda; class Thecostraca; order Pollicipedomorpha; family Pollicipedidae; genus Capitulum; species Capitulum mitella. Next base: position 23,987,399 of record CP099848.1, on the reverse strand, counting down.
TGCGAGCACTTAACTGACGCGAATATATTCTGGCATGCATACACACATTACCAGGGTGGAACTCTGTATCTCCTTCAGGGGCACGCCCCCCCCCCCAGTGTTCAGCCGGCTCCCCAGTGTTGAGCTGTCCTCGCAGTCCTAGACTGGGCCTCCTGACAATGCGGAACTTGGCCCCCAATACTCCATCAGTTCGCAATGACGAGAACTTGACCCTCGCCGGACGACGGGGGTGGATGCCATCCCCGAGCCAATGTTTCCGGGACCACGGCAAGACGGCGCTCGACAGCGCCGTGAAATCTGGCATCGCTGACGACATATTCATTGCGTATGTTTTGAAAAAGAAGTGGCCCCAGGTCATTTCAGGGCACCGAGCTATGACGTCATTGACGGCTTGCAGAGCGATTTTTGATCTAAATGTCGTTTTTTTGCTTTTTTAGAGTAATACGTATGCATAAACATGAACAGTCAGATTACGGGGATGAAATCTGTTCAGAATGGTAGTCCACATGCAAACAGGTCATTTTAGGTAGGTGGGTGACCTCTTCAAGGTAAAAAAAATCACAGACCTTAGATGACCTTTTTGACCTTAGAACGTTCCTATACCAATTTTAAGCTAAACGATATTAGGCCCATTTGGGCCCAAATGGGTCGTTTTTAACTGAGGAAAATCAGTTGATAGTTCTCAAACATTACGTTTGATCTGACCTAGGAGGTCCTTGGCTAATCTGACTGGATCGATACGGGTAACGTTGAATCCCTTGGGCATACGGCTATCGGTTTCGTTTTGTCGCGAGGCGCTAGCTTAATTAGGGGCCAAATGGCGAGGTGTGTGCTTACCTGCCTTGCAGTCATCGGTACGAATGAAAATCCCTGCCGTCCGGCGGGGATTAAACACGCGTATACATCTGTGTTGTGAATATTGGAAAACATGGGTATTCATCCCCTACGCATATCAGATATTTCCAGTGGTACCTTTGATAATATGAAGGGAAAAGAACAACTGGTAGGTCAGCCATGCGTTCCTGGTTCGATGAGCCCGGCATGACCAGTCGTTACGCCATACTTCTGGCACCAGTCTATCACTATTGTCACTATTGGCACTAATCACTATTAGCACGGATCCACTCATGTCATCGATGTCTTCCATCGGATGGCCTCACACAATTACAGATTCTGTTTAACCTGACTAGGTTTTAGTTGTTTGGGCAGATTACCAATGGTTCATGTTATGCATACCTTTGCATATGCATCATTTCAACGAAAGAAATGAAACTGTCAACCATGTAGTACTGTCGTGAGATAAGCACGCGGTAGGAGTAAATGGTATGACCACAGAGGCGTAGAAGAGTTTCATAAATGGGCGGGGGGCGGGGCAGGGGTCAAACTATTTTTGCTGACCGGGAACCGAGAGGGAGGAGGTGGTAAAGTTCGACACAAATGTTTGTTCAATACAACGTGAGTATGTGTTTAGTGTAGTGTAAAATATTGGTCATTCTTTACAATACCGACAATGTAAAATGTTCTTGTGGGGTCTAGCCTGAAAATAGACTTGGTTTTGAAAGGACTTCACGCCAAAAACCTCCCGCCGGAATCCAGCGGAGGAGGCGGAATCCATCCGCGCTGTCGCCCTCATGTTTGTCGAGGGTGGCCTATTTTGCATACTTGAAATTGACATCTAGCGCGTCGTCCAAAAAAAAAAACAAAAACAAATCAGCCGAACATAGTTGGAGGCATGGCTCCGTAAAGGCCATTACAAAGAGGCAAAACCAGCCAATGCCCCCACCCGCAATACGTCGCCAACGGCGATATTACATGATATACGAGCGATCTGAAATTCAGTGCCGTGTTCTGTATGTTAGCCATCGTGGATCACCCTTGAAATAGGGATAGATTTGATTTTAGCATATTTTCGATCAGCTATGGTAATTATGCGACAAGAAGTCACAAATGCTGCCAAATCGACGATATTTGGAACATCTGGCCCGATGTGACCTCGAAGATGTTGCCCTAGGGTCAGGAAATTCGGACAAATGTAGTTGCTCACAGCCTCCCACTCACCCTGAAAGTTTCGTGCCGCTAGCTAATTTCTGAAGTTTTAGGGAGGGAGAGGGGGGAAATTTCGCTCTTCTCCTTCACTGCGTGAAAGTTTCTGAGGCCATCCACTGCGCATGTCAAAAACATAACTGCAACTTGTTTTTCAAGCATTAGTAGACATAAAGTTAATACCAAGATAAATGCCAAGAGTGGTTGGAATTTTGAATTTTGCTAACATTTCGCACGAGAGGAGTCCGTTATTTTTCACCGCCTGCTAAGTTCTAGAGCGCTGTCCCTCCCTCGACGAAACCTAAATGTCGTTTATTGACATCTTAATTGAAGATATCGCTGGCTATGCCGGTTTGGGTTAGGATGGGCTTTACGCCTTCCCCAAAACAGACATCACTGTTTATAACTGATGCACCATTTTCAGTACCATCACGTTGTGCAACACATATGTTCTCGTGTGTTTCCAGAATGTACCACAAAGTCTGCATCCCAATGTTCCCATGCACTCCATGTGCTCAGAAATGAGAAAACATGAGCAAAAAGAAATAAAACGGCTGTCCATAGACGCGGACTCGCGGTTTTGTATCACCCATTTCAATTTAAACCATAGGACCACTCGGCCAGCCGAGAACGCTGACCAGCGCAGGGCTGTCTTGGTCACGTTGTTCGGAATCTAGCCGCTGCGCCAATGGAAGGGAAACCGGTCATCTCCTCCCTCTTAAGGCGCACGAAATACATCCGCTCATTGGTCAGCGTGTTAACAGCTGTCCGATCTACTACGAAAGGCAGCCTCTGAAAATGTCCCCGAAACAACTGGCCACCTGTCAGCGAAGGGTCGTAACTGGCACTAGCACATCCAGCGGGCAGCAGTGAAAGCTCTGGCGAATGAAGCAAAGACCATTATTTTGGGAAAATTTAGCAATATTGAGACGCAGATGAGTGCATCTGTAGAGAATGATGCGAGGCATTGTCTCCTACCATACTGTGTTTTTGTGACGATGCATTACCTACGGTTCAGGAAATACGCTCCATAATGTCACGGAGCGTAATACTTACCATTACTTTTGTGGAGACCCGTACGTGAATAGGAAGCACTGGGTCCGAAAAATGTCGTTGGGTACGTTGTGATGACTCGTGGTGGAGCTTGTCGAAGTGTGACAGCTAGCCCCAGTGCTAATTTATGTCGCAGAACTGCCAGTTTTGAGTCCGCAGATCCAGAAGGTGCGGGCCGAAAAGACCAGTCGGGCTTTCTGTGGGCTTTACTGACCAGTGGTAGTGTTCTGCGGGCTTTTCGTAGACTTTCGGAAGTCACGAAATATTACAATTGAACAAATTCTGCGAAAAATATGCGGTTTGGCTGACGGTCGTGACCTCAGTGCTTCGCATAAGTCTTAATGGAATATAATCTACATGGAAGCATCTGCACCTGTTATTTTGGCGTTAAAGTTAAACTTGAGTTTCTAGGCTGTAGACTTTTATGGGCATTTTCTTTGGGATTTTCTTGCGCGCCGGGTGTGGGCTTTCAAAGAAGGGGTTCGGGGAAGGGATGGGCTCAGGGATACCAATTTCTGTAAATGACTGGGGGTGGGGCCGAGCCGAGGGTCCGACAACCTAACCTCCCCCAAATTTGGGTTTTTCAAAGGATTTAGCCCACTTTATTTTGGCGAACGGAAATTTGTAAGTGTTTTGTTACTATTTATCAACTAAAAAAATTGCAGTTGTCCCTATGTTGACACACACGCATGTGTATATATATATATATATATATATCATATTTATTATATTTAAACTTTATTTTTTACTTCCTGCCGATTTCCTATCTACTGTGGTCGTTCTTTTCGTTGTTATTACTCATTTTCCTTAAAAACCGGTAGAAAATATTGGGGGCCAAACCACCATTGGGTGGGCCCAAATCAACATTGGTTGGGCCAGAGCCCCGTCAAAAAATCAAAATAAAAATCGACACCCCTGGACGGGCTTTCGGAATCCGAAAAATGTTAGCTCAATGACATAGTCCTGACACATTCGCAACTGTCTTCAGCCCCAAAATAGCAGGGAGTGCTTATTAAAATTAAGTGATCTGTTTTTCTGCTGCGACGATAGTTACAACTTTTGGGCGAAAACAGGTGCAAATTTTTTTGCAAAAAAAAACATAAAAAATGGCATTCGCCATGTAAATCGCTCTGTGAGCGATTTACATGAATAACACTCCAGAAGTGGCGTCGCGCCTATTTCAGTTACATGACTTTTTAAGATGTGGCAAAAATGTTCAATCAACTATGCCAAGGTTCCCGGCGCTAACGATTGCCGTTTTTTTCGGAGTTCCGGAAAAATGCTTGGAGAGGGCGGCGATGGGGGGATGGGCAGGGAAGGGAAGGGTGGTTGGTTTAGCTGACATCTTTTCATGAACATCTCTTCCACATCTTAAGAAAAAATTGACCCTAGGTTGTGTCAGATTACTAAGGTATCACGCCATTTCTGAAAGCTTTCAGACAGAGCGGTTTGCACGGCAAATGCCATATTTGCTTTTTTTGGCAAAGAGTTGCACCATTTTTTTATATGGTAGAGGCTAAAACTGTTTTGTTTTTTCAGGTGAAATGGTTCAAATACTCCGAAGTCAACGAACAGGAAACGCAATGCACGCCATTACGCCAATATCGCATGGTGTTAATTAGCATTAATCTCTAATTGGCATTAGCATTAGATTAGCATCTAAGCATTAAATTCTAATCTAATTAAATTGGCTTGTGAATGTTGTTTTTCCATTCAACCTATCCAGGTTCCAATCATATTTGTTTTTGATAACCGTGTGAGATAAAGATAGTGTTTAATATATTCAGTGGCACGTGACAATTAGCCTCGGTATGTGTGACAGTTTGTCCATGCACGGGGCACATCGTAACACAAAACCTCTCTTTATGCCCAAATATGGGTATGGTCATTGAAGTTAGGCGTAGTTCAATTTTTCCCGAATAATGCTCATGCTACATAACAAAACAAAAACTATTAGATATCCGGGTCTTAAGTGTGTGAAAATTCTGTGATCGAAAAATGAGACAACTAGCCCGGGGTCCACTATACACGCAATGAAAAACCTTAATGAATAAACATAAAATCTTGCGTCGCTTAAGCACTTTGGAAGTAAGATCAGTAAGACCTTCGATGACAGTGATTCTTTTTCGTATGAGCATGCTTCTTCTGCGATTTGCAATGTTAATGTGTGGCGATTACTGTTCCGACTATATCACCTGTAATAGAGTAGTTACCTCAATTTTTCCCCTTATTTTTTCCTGTTACTTAGTCAATTTTGACTCCCTGATTCCAATTTCTTTGCCAGAACTGCAAAAATCGCAATGGAAATCGCTCTTTTTAGTCCTCAAAGTGGCGCCCGGATGAAACAGCATGTGAATGGTTGTGACGTCACGAAACCCCCAACAGCCGGCCGGCCGGTCTGGCCAGGCTATGACGTTTAATACGGCAGATAAAGTCATTCTGTTTCTTTTTGTCTGCAGTTCCAGAACCATCCGAGATAAAGCTGTGAAATTCGATGACTATTTTAAATGGCCTTTCTAGCACACGTTGGCTTAAATACACGATCCCAGTGCATCCAGTAGTGGCTCAAGAAGGCGGTTAGCGAGGCACATTGTAAAAACTGAACGAAGTTTCATAGTCCAAGAGTTCAAACTAAATATGCCAAGCACTGGCCAAAGTGCCAACTCCGTGGAAAGGCCAACTAAACCGTAAACCCTTCCACTGCCTTAGAACCAAGACGAAGTCCTCCTCCAGTTAGCTCGGAGCAAACGCTATATTAGCTCTTGCCAGTCCGGGAGCGAGGGGAGTGCAGCTCAACCACCGGTTTTTCCGGGATGTATGCTGAACCGATCGGCCGAATGGGATCAGATACTGGCCACCTGGGTTTTGAACATTTTTACACATTCCTTGAAACCTTCAAGCTTATGTCCTGTCAGTCCATTGAGCTGTGACCTCGTTCTCGAGGGCCTGCAGATCACAAATATCCAAAATCTGAACTGTACCGCCTAAAATAATATTTTCGAGGTGGTTTCAGATCATACTTTAGTTTGCTGGCGGTTTTAGAGTTACCACCCGGCTATGAGGTGATCTTTTATAACCACTGCAAGACCCAGGTCATCGAAGGTCAGGGTCAAAGCGGGTCACATTACATGAAAATTAGTCTGCCGCGACCCTCCTTTCAAAGCGTATTTAGAGGCATCACATGGTTCTCTGGAGGCATGGTTTATGTCTGCAGCGGGTACGGGTATGGTCTACGTGGACTTTAAAAAGCGTTGCCTTGCGAATGCCTGAAAGAACCGTGTAGACTGCGTTGAACCTGAGTTTGACCTTGTTTGACCTAGCCTGACAGGCCAACCATAAGAGATGTCTTCAAATGAAATGACTTCAGTAAAAGGTGTAGAAAACAGTCGGGACTATCTAACGTTTTTCTCGTTCAGAATGTCAAGTGTGGCACGCGGTAGAGAGGGGTCTCAGTCCCTTCTGGAATGGCGAAGGTGGCGAAAGCTGACAAAAAGTTGTGAAGGGTTCAATCGTTACTTAAAAGATTAGACAGTCACGAAACTCACTCCGCGTGTTCTGGGCATCTCACCTCAGAGTCCGGGCTATTGCACCGTTTTGGCCCCCTGACTAATGAGAGCCTCACAACACTTTCTGAGGGCCTTGGTCATAGCCACGTACCCGGACTTACAAAAGGAGCGTAAATTCGGTCCAGTGGTCGTATTTAACACGACATGACGGTAAAATAACCATTAAAGTGTATAATGTGTGCAAAACTGGCAACCCGAAACAAATTCTGCCGTTTGATTCCAACTTTGTTTCCAAAAATGACAAAATAATTATTCAAAAGGCTTTAATAAGCCTGTTAAGTACTGTCCGAATAAAGTGGCCTGCGATTGTTCGACTCAACCTCCCGACGCCGCTGCGTATTGAGGACCGTCGACGCCGTCTTGCAACAGGAATTTTTCATAAATGATATCAAAATCAGCTTACTTTGGGGATTTAACACGCGCACCCTTTTGTGCCCCCACCTGTTTTTCTTGAATATCTAGGGAACGGATCGGAGTTGGTTGCTGATACTTTGTGACATTTATGACAACTGAAAAACTCGTCGAATAATGCAGAAAAATCAGAAATCGGTCGGAAATATTCGAAGTTGCAAACATTTGAAGTCAGGTAAACATGACGAAGACGATGGTTGTCGCTGACAAATGGGAACTTTGTGAAAGAACCAGCGTTGCACCTGAGATTATCGTTTGAACACAATCACGCGACGTCATTCGGGCATAAGTGATGGATGTACCAAGACTAAAGCCAGGGTCAACAAGGGTCAAGGTTATTAAAGGTCAAGGTCAAACAGCTTGTGACCTGATCCAGATTTGCTTTGCAACATGTCGGTTTGTATGAAATATGCATTCAGAGACTTTAATAAAAACACGTATGCGCACACTGATACGCTTACATATGCCAGGGTCAGTGAAGGTCAAGGTCAAATATCTTATGACCTGGCCCAGATTTGTTTTGCAACATGTCGATTTGTGTGAAGTATGCATGCAAAGACCCTAATGAAAATACATGTGCACACATGAATAATCTTACATACATACCAGGGTCATTTCAGGTCAAGGTCATCAAAGGCCAAGGCAACTGTTTTGTGACCTGGTCTAGATTTTCTGTCTAATATGTCGATTTGTATGAACTATGCATTTAAAGACCGTAATAAAAAGACGTTTAGCACATCAAAATTGACATGTACATACATATATAAACATACATAAATATAAACGCTGGAAGTGACCAGACACACCAATGTTGGCTACCTTCACTGAAAATACGCCGAAAGATAAGTGTTGCACCTTTATTTACACTCAAGCTGTTCCGTGTCGCTTGAAATCTAATCTGCAAAAGATGGAAAAATGACGTCATAGCTCAATGACCTGAAACGACCTCAACCCGAAACCCTCAGTCAAGGCGCCAAATGAATGGAAGTTGTCGTATTCCATGTTTTAACAGCCAAACAAACACCCTTTTCCCGTTTCGTCCGAAAAGTTGTACGGAATGGCCTGTACGGGCCGAAAAATATCAAAAGTTGACCTTTTGCACCCCATTTGACCTTGAGGATACTGACCTAGGGTCATGAAAATCACACAAAATGTAAATCGTAATAGCCTCACCCTCCCCACAAAATTTCATATCTCTACTTCATTCCGTTGCCGAGATCGGAGGGAGCACCTTTGGATCCCCTTCCAGTGCGAGTTAGCACGGAACCCCTTCCACTGCACGGGTTAATCGGCGGCCCTGTGTTCCAATGTTTACCACGTCCCGCCACTCGTGCCTGCGCGCCGTTAATGGCCGGGGAGTAAGAGACTGCCGGACATGACTTCAGGGGACGGCTGCGTCCAGGTATGAAATGTCTTACATCACCGTAGTGCCCAAAACCATTGAAAACAACACAGCTCCGCCGAGTAACCGTTACAGTGGGGTCACGGAAACCGTCACAGTGAGCACACGGCGGCAGAACCACGAAATGTAACGCGAAACGGCCGACCGTAAGGGCAGCTCGCGGGCATCTAGGGTTTCTTGACGTCACATAGCCTTGGACGCGTTTCAAAGCCACTGTACCTTTTGGCGCGAATATCCTCTGAACTAGACGTAGAGCAATTCGAATGGCATATATACCATCAGCGTCTGCAGTTTTATCGGATAAACATAAAAACAGAGAATCGGTTACTGCTCTGTTGCAGTTTATGTGGCGTCATTGTGAGCCCACTAACCAGAGAGAAGTGCTCCGAAATAGACATCTGGACCGTTTTATGTCCTATGAAGTGTAAGCTTGCAGCAGCTGCTTGCTCGTGCCTGAATTGAGTTACAGGTGCCCAAATGCCAGACTAACGTTATTCAATGGCAGAAACGAAAAGGTACTGCCATTAACTGACTCTGAAAGCATTATCATCATGTCCACCACCATCATGATTATTATCGCCGTTATGTCGTTAAGATGCTTGACAATGCCAGTTTCCCGTAGTTCAAGTGGTGCGTTTGTGCTAAAGAAGAGATGCATACAAGTCAGTTAGCACGTAGAGTTTGTGCAGGTACGTGCGGATCGCGTGGGCGGCTTTGATCAGTGACGCGCAGGCATCAAGCGTGCAGGTACTCTGCTTTTCAAAAAGAACGTTGAGTGAGTTTCGCGCAGTCAGTTTCTGCGCTGATATCACGGCTTAAAAACGAACGCCCAAGTTCCGTGTAAATACTGGGGATTTGCAGCTGGCTCTCACGCGATGTCCTCGCAGTGCAACAGGGCACGGTGGAGCAACGGACGACGTGATCACGTTCAATTTGGGTCGCTAGGGCGTATTGACCAGCCTCAGCATCGCGTGTTCGTTGCGTTCACTGATCCTGCAGCCCACCGTAAATCGCCCCATTGTTGCCAGTGTGCCTGACACCCTTGAACGGTGCCTGAGGCCGGTTCCCGCGCGGGCGCCGCAGCTGATGCGTTTCTGACGACCAGGCCGGTGTTCGCAGAGCCGGCTGCCATGCCGCTGGTAGTCTGCGCGGCCGCGTGGCTGTGTCTTCTGCAGCTCGGCGGCGCCCGAGGCCTGGCCGGCCGGTTCCAGCTGGCCGCGGCCGGCCGGCACTTCACGGGAGCACCGCTGTACTCGGCGTCCGGCCTGCGCTCCACGCAGTGTTCCGTGCTCTGCGCGCGGCGCGGCGCGTGCACCTCGTTCCAGGTGTCGCCAACGGCGTGCGAGCTGCTCTCGGAGGCGCCGTCCAGCGACCGGGTGGTGCCGCGGCCCGGCTCGAGCATCCTCACCGTCTCCGGGCGGCTTGCGGATGACCCCGGCCCGAGCCCGCCGCCGGCGCCGGCTGCCGGCGCCGCCGGCGACACCGCAGGGCCTGGCGGGGCCACTGGGGTCGCAGGGGCAGGCGCTGCCGCCGCCGACGGAACTGGGCAGACGACAGATGCCACGGCGGCGACAGGGGACCACGCCGCGACAGATGCAGGACCGGCGGCAACACCCGCAGTACCGACGACGACAGCAACTGCTCCAGCTACAACAGCAGACAGATCTGCGACCACGACCACAACAGAACCAACCGCCACGACACCTGTGGGACTCACATACACGGCAACTGTTGAACCCACGACCACAAGTGCTCCATCGTCGACCACAACAACTATCCCAACCATGGCCATGACACCAGAACTCACAACCACAACAACTTCTCCACCTACGGCCACAGAGACGGAACTCACAACCACAACAACTACTTCAACCGCGACTACAGAATTCACAGTCACGACAACTGCTCCTCCTACGACCACGACGACAGAACTGATAACCACAACACCAGCCAGGTCTGCGACGACAACCACAACAGAACCAATCACAACTCCACCTACGACCACAACGACGGAACTCCCAATCACAGCGTCTACTTCGTCCACGATCACAGAATTCACAATCACGACAACTGCCCCGCCCACGACCACGACGACAGAACCGGCAGGTACGACTGCTCCACCCACGACGACGACGACAGAACCGACAGCTACGACTGCTCCACCCACGACCACGACGACAGAACTCACAACAACTACTGCTCCACCCACGACCACGACGACAGAACTCACAACTACTGCTCCACCCACGACCACGACGACAGAACCGACAACCACAAGTGTTCCATCCACAACGACGACAGAGCGTATAACCACAACTACTCCTCCCACGACCACGACAACAGAACTCACAACTACGACTGTTCCACCCACGACTACGACGACAGAACTCACAACCACAGCCACCGCTCCACCCACGACCACGACGACAGAACTCACAACTGCTGCTCCACCCACGACTACGACGACAGAACTCACAACCACAACTACCGCTCCACCCACGACCACGACGTCAGAACCGACAACTACGACTGCTCCACCCACGACCACGACGACAGAACTCACAACAACTACTGCTCCACCCACGACCACGACGACAGAACTCACAACAACTACTGCTCCACCCACGACCACGACGACAAAACCGACAACTACGACTGCTCCACCCACGACTACGACGGCAGAACCGACAACCACAACTACCGCTTCACCCACGACCACGACGACAGAACCAACAACCACGACGGCTCCACCCACGACTACGACGACAGAACTCACAACAACTACTGCTCCACCCACGACCACGACGACGGCACCCACGACCACAGCCACCGGCACCGCTGCCCCTTCTAGCCACCACTGCGAATCCGGCGACTGGCACCTCGCCGGCGACAAATGCTACGGGGCGTTCGAGTTCGGCGAGACAAGGAACGTCCTGTGGAATGACGCCGCAGCCTCGTGCAGCAGCACGTACGGCGAGTCGGCCAGGCTGCCCTCCTTCACCAGCCAGGAGGAGTACGACCAGCTCCTGGCGATGGCGAACGGCCTCTGGTACGGCTTCTGGCTGGACGTCACCAAGGATGGAGGCGGCGTCTTCCGCATGGGAACCTCCGACTCCTCGTTCTGGGAGCAGAAGTGGTGCGATGGCCACCCGCAGCCTTACACGGACCACGCCTACCTGGCGGTGTTCGGCCCGTGCGTGTACTCCTATCCTGCCAATTACGCTCCTCAGGAACAGAACCGGGTCTGCAAGGTGGATGCACTTCCCGGGCCATGACTGCACAGGGCAGCCGATGGCGCGGAGAGAGGAAAAATAAGCTGCGGATCTGCGACAGGACGGGCAGCGGTACGGAACAGTCACCATCAGAAGCCGCCAGGCAAGAAATGCCGGCCGCCCGAGAATGTGATATATTACTGGGTGTCGCTGGAGTCACATGAAGTACATGAGCTTATACCAATACCGTTTAGGTCTGACACGAAGGAATAAATGCTTCAAGACATGGGAGAGACCTCTGCTATGTCCCTCAAGACGTGGCAAATGTGTCGATAGCAATAAATTCATGACGAATTTCCAGAGATAATGGGGCTTTACCGTGACATTTGTCAGCTAACATAGGGCGGGCGGATGAGAGATGAATGTCAAAACCAGGCTGAACTTTCCGCTGTGCGACTGGTGTTTGCGCTTGTTGCGATTTAGCCCATATAACTGATGACCTATATGCAGTCTGATGTGAGCATATCACAGATTTCATGTTCAATAATGGTGGGCGCCTTGTGATCCTGCCAATTATTTTGACGCTTTTGTCTGTTGACAAGTGTGCGACGATCGTTTGCAGTGGAGGATGCACTGGAATGTGGTTGGCCCGCTGACAAACGTGACGACGCCGGGTTGTTCAGGATGGTCTTGAGACAGTTTGACGACTGGAGATGTATGAGTAAACAAAAGACCATTGAGTTTGTCAGAATGAATTGATTTCCTGGACGTCATTGGTGTCAGACTGCTGTTGAAACTGAATAAAGCATGAACATCAGGAAGTTTTTTTCGCAGTTTCACGTAAGGTCTGCATTGGTTTGTTTATAACCGGGATTGTGAGTTTCGCCTTTGTTGGTTCGTTTTGAACTTTTGTCACGCTGGGGGTCACGAGAGCCCCTTTCCGGTTCTCTAGGCTAGCCAAAAAGGGAGACGAAAAGGCGAAGATATACAAAACTTGGAGTACCTTTCCATGCAACATTTTTACAATCCGTGTCAATTTTCAAACTCATTTTACTCAGGTCATTGGCCCACGTCATTTGCACACGCAATTATGCCTCTTGGGCTGTGACCTGGGGTCGTGTCACGCTTAATACCGAATTTGAGGCCCTCAACCTTGTACAGTTCTTTTGTTTAGACTTGAAATGTTTATTGGTAGTCATGTGCTTTGAAAGCATTAATGTATGACACAAAATTATTTGGACAAATCCCATTTAACCGAGGTTAACCTGATCTGACCTTTTGAAATAATGTTTGTTTTTTACGCCAACGTACTCTGTAGGGCTACAAATGATGCAAGTTTAACAATATCTGCTTTCTATACAGTTTGTGCTGCCCAAATAGTCTTATTTTTGGTTGCCAAAACAAAAACCTTTGACGCCGCAAAGATAGCTTCCAGCCATATAACACACTTTTCCAATGCGGACCCGCCCGCCACTCGGTACCTCAATAGCTTATGTGAAAGATGTTTTGGGGCACGGGTTTCATGATGTAGAAGGATATTAGATGATCCGATGTTATCGGCCATCTTGCAAGAGTAGTTTGGAAATGTGATGACGCTGCGCCATTTGGCTGTAAAGTTACACGACAAACAAAAAAGTGGGGCTTCTGAAGTGATCCCCAAACCAGCAAGTCGTGGGTTATAGGCAACAAGCACCATGACAAACTCAGACGTCTTTTTGATGAACCATGTATTTCTCATATACTCCGTGATATCTTGTGCTACCTCGGCGTTCCTTCAGATAATTTGTTGTGATGGTAACAATACGATGGTAATAATACAAACTTATCATATCTGATAATGATTTCGGTTCACGGTGGCAGTCCACGACATTTCACCGTCAGCAATATTTCTGCCAATCGAAACGCGTGAAAAAGTCTAAGAAATTGTTCAATGTTGGTTTCGCCTTGATACATCCATTCGCTCCGGTATGGGGTTGCGGTGGACATCCAGCCGGCCAGCCGGGCTGGATGTCCACCACAACCCCCAGCTCGCAGGGGCAGCGACGCCGGCTGGCCGACCGCTCCGGGTCGTAATTTTAACCCTAGGTGCGCGGTTATTTCTGATGGAAACATCACTGTCTGGGTGGTCCTGTTCAATTGTTTCTTAAAATTTCGTTTTGCCCATTCGCTCAGTTTCTTGCCTGGTTCATGGTCTTTTATTTCGGCCAACAAAAAATTGTCATTCCTATGTTGCGTCCCGGTGGGATTTCGCGATTTATGAGCTGTGAACAAGGTATTTTCCTATACCTTCAACATGGGAAAATTTCTGCTTCGTCTTTCAGGTTCTCTGATGCAATAAGTACACATCAGAAGCCTTTGCCCATGGGTGGAGCTTGTAGCTCGGTTGTTTTTCTACCAGACAGGGACAGGAACTTGTTGATTTGATGATTTGGCATCTCGGTGGGAATTGGCAAAAGGCATCGCCACACCTGGCATCGTGCCCAAGAAGGTTCATCTTTTCGTCGCCAGGCGACGCTAGCTGTACGGTTCGGCCCATGTTATGTCAGGTGACCATGGGCGCGCCCAGGGAGCATATGTGCGGCGGGATGCATCCAATTTCATGTTCTGAACTCGTTAACAGATGTGCAATGCCTCAATCTTTTCGTTGCGATCATGGGCATCGCCATTGGGAAGTGGGACCCGGAGGACCACGACCCATGCCTGGACCCCTTCGTTCCCCCCTGACGGCAGCGGCGACCTCCACCACTTGCCATGCGTTCGGACCTGTTGCATTTGGTCCACTTCAAGCTACCCCCTTGCCCACCCCCTTCTTTCCCAGTCGCCACTCTACCCCTTCCATTTATATTTTAACAAAATAAATCAAATTATAATAGTGAGATCGGCTGCCCTTTAGGCCTCCCGGAAACAGAAGGGACAGACACACGACTTAAACAAGTTTTAATAACATGCCAGCATCTCCTTCCCATTCAACTGAGTATGTAAACTCCTGGCTGGGTGGGTGTTCTCAAAGCTTTGCGTCAGCTATACTGGCGACGACTCTGGAATGATTGCCTGGACCAAAACATCCCAGGAGTCATGGGTCTTGTTTTTGTGTCACTGTGACACCCTATGCATATACAACAGTGACTGGTTCTTAATCGTGGCTCAGGTGCCACGCTGGCTGATTCGGCGTCCCCTGGTTCCAGAAGGGGAGGAGGGTGCTGGCGGCGGCGCCGTTTTTGTACGCACGGTGATTGATGACCGAGTAGGTATGTGGGAGGGGGCACCCGCGGAGAGCGGGGAAACTCGGAGACCAACGCGGTAATGTCACCTTGGTTGAAGGAAAAGCATCGCTCGTCGGTATCCGCGACCGAGATCGTGAGGCAGATCTCTCAATCGCTGGGCCTTCTCATGCGCCGACTGCTGTCCCCACTGGGCCAGTGAAGGGCAGGTGCCGTCTGTACATCGGTGAGTTACATGGTGAGGGCCATAAGCGCAAAAAAATGTGTGTTTCCCATGGTCACACATAGCAGCACCTTGAAAACACTAAGAAGCGGCTGTTTCACATTTTTCGTCGCTTGCGCGTGGCACATGTTGAGCATACTAAAACGTGGTAAACGCCATGCGATTTCCCGTCCATTTATAATTCCCTAAATTCAGACACGTTTCAATCAATTCGACACCTCTTTGCCGAGAAAACAGGCCGGAACCGAGACGATTTTTGGCCCTGTCCATGATTCCCGTTTCACATGCTATACATCTGGGCTAAAATCCTTGTTGAGGCGAGCAGCACGCGTCGAAGACAAACGTGAGTTGCGGGAAGGTTTTTCGTGACGATTGATCTTCTGACGTAAATAAATTATTCGCTAATTCCGAAATCGTGCTGCCGGTTCAAACCTAGTCCAAGCGCAGAGTGGTTTTTACATATTACGCTGGTTACCGAAGTTGTTTATTAAGGAGGCATAAATGAAGAAAATGTCGATGAATTACACTCAAGCAACCATTCGCAACTGGTTTTCATTGGCTGTATGATTGTGTTTAATCCCTTCGCTCGCCGACTCCGCATTAATAATATCTGTCTGAACATCCCTATCTGACGAATGCTCGTATGTACTAACCGATAAACAAATATCTGGCGCGTTTTCAGATGGTAAATCGTGTCCGTTCCAGGTCCATTGTCGTATTGTCGCATTGTTCTCAGCCATTCTGGCATGCCTATGCCACACACAGGCTATGGCCATGGATGATATATTACTGGATGGAAAACACCCCGTTTTCCATCGTCATCGGCTACCACGCGCCTCTGCTGTCACCTAGCGGACGATTTATCGTCACCAAACGACAGCAAGTAAACCGTCCGACCCGCACCCGAGCGCAACGTATTAATGGGGCAACATCGATCGCCAGATATCGCGATCTTAGACGGCAGACGGCACAAGCGGGGGACGGTTACGGTATGTCGCTTCCAGTGCTGAAGATGCTTCTTGATATGGGCATTTTCACAAGGCATGATAAATAATGAGCTGAAGTACGATTGCCACGATTGCCGATCTCGCACTTGCTGCATGCCTACGCGTGCAGAAAACGAGGTTCCCGGCCCAGTTTCCATCCTACAAATATGATGACACATATTTTGTGACTACACAGAAGACGCCGCCCGCCTTACGCGTCAATGGTAGCTGACAGACCAGAGCGCCGATTGGCCATTGATTCGTGCCTTCAAGGTCAGAGAAGACAAACTTTCCCAATCAGTATTCAGCTGTCTCAGTCCACTGCCTTACATCAAATTCACAGTGCAAAGAAAAGCACGCCCATATAGCTCGGTAACATTTTCAGCACATCCACAGTACTCATCATGACTCGCGGTTCACGCACAAATATTTACATACATAGTTGGAGCAACAATGCAGGGAAAAGTACGGCACCAATACCACGCATACGACATTAACATCTTGAAGTACACACACAGATGTTATGATGACCTGCGGTTCACGAAAGATTATTTACATACATGCCTGGTGCAACAATGCACGGCAACATACGGCAACAATATCACGCACATAACGGAAACATTCCAAAACACACGCACGGAAGTCATGACCCGTGGGCATTATCTACATTACTTATGCATTGGGGTTAGACACCAGCTTCAGTAATTTCCTGTTCGTGCGCGGTACACGACACCCCTTTGGACTCAGTTCCTTGCACAGCTGGTACAGCTGCATCCGAATGAATATGTTGATCATCCCAGACATTCTCTGAGCACGTCTCCTCATTCACGGCTACAAACTCGCTCGTGGTCACAGTGCAACTTTTTAAGCGATTCGCAATACCTCGCTCAGTCATAATTGTCAAAGTCCGAGACTGCACAAAGACAAACGTGGCCTTTACGAGACCATAGAGGCCACCATTTGGCACTCGTAAGCTACCAACATCCATGTCACTGGTGCCCGTAAAGCTTTTGAGTCCAATGAAAGCCTCCCTGGATATCACAACTTGTGCATCTTTGCATACAGCACGGTCATACTTCACGCACGAGTGTGACTGAAGGCCTCTATGTGCTAAGTAACCTGCGACGTAAGTGAGGCAGTTGTTAGTTACCATATCTACGGGAATATCATCCAGTGAATCAACGAGGGCTCTGGGACTCGCGACGGGCCGATCGGTGCGACCTGCGGTCACTGACTGGCGGATCAAGCCCGCTTCATCAGGCTCGCAGTTGGCTGTATCAAGGGCAGACAGCAGTCCATTGATGCAAACCTGCCTGTAGGCCTCCTCTGAACTGAACGGTGTCGGAATGATCGCGCTGCCCTCCTCTCTGACGGATAACCCCAAACATGTTCTCGAGGCTATCCTGCTGTAAGCGCCGTGTTCTCAGGTACCTTAGTTCACCTTTGTAGGTCTTCCATATTTTCAGAATATAGCTTATGGTGAGCTGAAGGCCTTTCACAGATCCGACCTGCGCTCCGTCACCGACAGTCCAGCGACCGATCCAGTTGGAACCTTCTTGCAAAAGGGCCAGATGAGCTCCTTCTGTGTCCGCCGAGATCGCCCTTTGCTCCGGGTTTTTAGCGTACATCTGGCTGCTGTTGAGCACATCAAAAAGGCTGTTCAGCCTTTCCAAGATGACAGCTGTCCCACATACAGGTTTCGGCAGCAAACCTGTGGGCAACATGAAACAAAAGTTAACGCAAATTCAATAAAAGTTACCACAAAACCATTGAAATGTTACCGACTGTGTGCATCTGATCGGCATTTCTAGGAGAAACCATGAAAATGTAGCAGACTGTGTCATTTGGTTATCTCTTAATCTTGGCAGAATTTCTACGGAGGCATATCATGGACAAAATCATATTTGGCATGACGCAGTTAAAGCTGTTTTTGCTTCTGGGAAAAAAAATTTAACCTCGTTTTGAAAGGAGTTTGAGGCCCTCGTGTCCAACAGTACATACGGAAAAGGCCAGCTCTTCCTCTTGAATCAAAGCTCTGTTCGCAGTCATTATGACTTACCAAAGGAGTTGTACAGCAGCAGTCCAGCAGCGACGGAGTGGCTCAGCACCTGGGTTGCCAGCCGCACTCGCATCTTTTTGAAAGGCGTCAGGTGCACATGTGCTGCCGTCAGCCTCGGAGCGGCTCTGACGGGACGCTTATTGTCTAGTTCGTAAAGCTTGCTGATGTGGCTTCACTCAGCGACAGCTCCATCCACTTCGACTTTGTGCTTGTTCATGGCATTTCGAATGCACTTGAACAAATGTGGGACGTCGTGCAGTGCCACTACAATGTCCTCATCCATTTTGAAAGTTGGACTCGTGGCAGTCACGAGTCCAACTTCAGTCACCAAGCTACCGATACAGCTCTTGATTTGGGGTGCCCATGTTGCAGACAACAGCTGCAACAGTCATGCCCGCGCCACGTAGCTTCCTGATGAGCTTCGCCGAGAGTGGCTGCATGACTTTCGCCGGAGCAGGTCCGCTGTGAAGAAATATCCCAATGGCTGCTTCCATCTTTGGGTGATGCCTCGAGCCATGAAGACCAGGGCGTGATCGGCCTGACGACGAGTCCGCCCCATGCTTCCAAGGTCTTCAAAACCATCGATGCGGTCCTGCCCTCGCACATAGGTCAGACCTGCTTTCAACTGCATTTCACCAAAAGACAGAACCACCAGCTTGTCTCTGATGGGGACATCGTGGAATCTTTCCTGCATGATATCCAGCACAGTTTCATGAAACCCTGGGGATAGCTGGAGGTGTTCAATCCTCTTTCGAAGGACGCGGGGGCTGGGTAGGAAAAACGTCTTGCATAGCTCGCGATAGGCTCTAGGTCCTTGGTAGTACAATGCCAGAGAGCTGCTCAGTTCCTTGTCACTGTACCTCTTCCCATTCCATGCAGTGGTTGAGGCACGGAGCTGAAGCTAGAGAAAGGATTGGATCTTCGGTGGCAACAGCTTAGAAGTGGCAGTCAGGATATCATCGACTGATGGCTTTGCAGTTGCCTGGGATTTTCGCAACTTAAAGATTTTAGCTTTCTGTCGACGAGCAAGACATCGGCAGTTGTTCATCAGTGCTTTGTAGTGTTCAGCTGCAGGTGGTATGTTTTTTTGGTTCACCCGAGCTATGGACTGCAGAAGTGATGGCCCAGGTTCTCCAGAATCCTGAGCCTGGATTCTAGTTGCAGCAGATTGATAATGGCCTGCCACGTGGAGCTGAGTTGGATGGGAACAGTGGTCTGCCAGCTGATCCTGATTCAGTGGTTCCAGCTGACCACTGGTCTTCGCCAGTTCAGAAGTTTGCCGGATCTTCTCAGCTGCGAAGAGCACGGTGGTGCCGCTCCAGTCTATTGCTGGCTGACAGCTACCTGAAAACACATTACAAAATATTTTAAGCTGGCTGTTATAAGATGCAGTCACACTAAAACACCCACAGCTGATCTGCACAACACAAAACAGTGACAGCTATGGTAAGGTAAATTTACAAACACAAAACAGATGTAAATTTCTAACACCACAGTTATCACTTTTTATGTCATTTATATCACATAAAATCTCACTCTGGGCCACCCAAAGCTCTAGATCACATTAAATGTTATAATGGGTGCTCCAAAACTCAGTGTTTTAGCATGCCAAAGCAGGAGAATCAATTTCACTTCAACATGTTAATTTGGCAACACCTTCTGTGGCAAAACAGAATGGCCTGCTATCTCGACAAAACCATCATGACTTCATGACACAAAATATAATTCACACCCACAACTACCAAAATGCATGCATGGTCTTAAAACATTTGGTGCAAAAACGAAAATGACAAATAAGCCAGATTTCTGACAAGGTGACAACCCAAAGCAAAAAACAGGTTGGGTAAAATGCTCAGAATTCGATAACAAATCAGAACAACCATTACCCATGAAACATACCTTGTTGGCTACTTTTGGTTGCCCGCTCACGGTGCACAAGTGGGCGTCTTGAAGCCAGCTTCTTCGGTGGATTCGGGACAATCATGAATCATGCAATGTTTGCAAAAATTGGTGACCTTTCATGATCTGTAACTCTGACCTCAGATGTCATCCAGAGCTAAAAATTTATGGCTAGCCATTATTTTTTAAAGATGCTATGAGTAAGCCAAATTTGGACAAAATCGAAGGGGTCGATTCAATTCTTGTGCGATTTGACGTGGAATGATCCCATGAATGAATGAATGAATGAACTGCAATAAACTTTTTTCGTCTACAGGAAAACAAATGCGCCGTTTATTCATTCATAAAGACAATGGGACAACAAGAAGTGTATGGCGTTTTTTTGTCACGAACATCCCTAATCAGCACGGGATATAGAACGAGAGGGGAGGTAAAAGAGAGCAGAAATGGAGAGATAGAGACAGAAGAGAGCACAGATATAGAGACAGAGACGGAAAATAACGGAGAGAGAGAACAAATAAGCCAACACGCGGAGAGAGAGAGAGAGAGAGAGACGAGACAGACAGAGACACGAACAGGGTCAGACAGACACGAACAGGGACAGACAGATAAGGACTCGGAAAGACAGACAAGGACACGAACAAACAGGGACTGACACAGACAGACAAACAAGAAAAGACAGACATATACCGACAGGTAAGGACACAGACACAAGGATAAACAGACAGGTGTACAGACAGGGACAGGCATAGACACAGACAGGCAAGGACACGAACAGACAGGGTCTGACACAGACAACAGCCAAACAAAAAGAGATAGGCATATACCGACAGATAACGAGAAGGACACACGAACAAACAGACACATCTGTCTGTTTGTTCTTCAGTTCAAGATCACTCGGGGTCATTGACCTCGGTTGACGTTAAAAGGTCCCGATGCTCGACTAAGATTGTCCCAGTTGGGTTAAAGGCCTAAGGACACCCGATAGACTCACTTTCGTGCGAATGTGAAGAACATGTATGTCAGATCTGGATGGCAGGAGTGGATTAGTGGCGGGGTAACAAGGACCTTTGACCTTTCGTGTCAAGCAATTTAAGACTAAGGTGATGTGTGGCAGATACGCAGGACATTGTGCTCACCACATTGCAAAACAATCCGAAAAACGAAAGGCACGAAATGAATCAAAATTCGCGAAACAGCCTCAGGGCATATTTCTCAAGCGTCACTTGGTAACCCTAAATTGAAGTGGACTGAAAAAGCTTCAGTTTGCCCAGAAATGTTTTTTGCCACGCTTACTTGAGATATTTGGGGACATATTGTGCCACATTTTCGCCAAGACCACGTTGGGCAAACATAGTTAAAACCCAAAATGTTCAATGTGACTTAATCAAGTGAAAGGTCATTCCGAGATCACCGAAAACATAAAGCTCTTTATGAAAGCTGGAACATTTCTCTTTCGAATGGCGCTAATCACCCTTGTCTGTCAAAGTCTGTGACCGAATCATGGACATTTGAATCATGCAATATCCGTAAAAATCAATGACCTTTCGTGGCCTGTAACTCTGACCTCAGAGGTCACCCAGGGCTAAAAATTGGTGGCGGATCATTTTTTTGATAGGTGCTTTTAGCGTACCAGATTTCATCGCTATCGAACTAGGCGGGCGAATGCGTGTACGATCCGACGTGGAATGACCCATTTGCAAAGTTGTTCGTGCACAATGGTGCAATGTGGACGTAGTGGCACTAGCGCTGTGCAGTGCTTGGCGATGGAGAATGAAGTTTGTGCACTTCGTATTTTTGCGCTTATCTCGGCACAGCTAGGGAACGAGTGTCGCGTGAAAAATGCGATGAACCAGTAGTAGACTTGACAAAGATTTCCAATGGTTTCGTGGTTAACAGCTGGGTGATACGAAGCGGGTTATGGGGAGATGGTGACAGCGTATGGACTAGGCTGCCAAGCCGTTAAGCAAGCTGGATAAGTGCAGCATGTTACCATGACAATGTCTGGATGGGTGCAAGAGAAGTCGAAGACAATCATTGGCCTTCACATGGATTCAGGAATGATAGATGCTGGTTGCAATATGTAAACAGATAAACGATGAAGTTTTTGTGGACACGTACATGGGAACAGGAAGACTTTCATAGCATTGTAAAGTGACGACTTATGGGTGGAAATCCTCTTTGTAAGACACTTAAATGACCTTACATCGATTATCCAGCAATTATCTTTCGAAAGGAAATGAATGATCGCCCTCTTTCTGGATAAAGGGATGATCGTAATAGGTCATCCTCTAAAATGTCATGGTGCAAGACTTATTTTTCTCTCAGTGTAGGGTTAAATATGAAAAGAAAGTGCTTATTTCAACGACTGGCTTGCATGGGGGACTTCGGGTTCAGAATGCATGCTAAGCACACTCTTTTGCTTTGCCTGTGCGCTGAGTCCACCAACTAGCAATGTAAATGCAGTTCAACATACAATTTTGGCTCCAGCCTTTTTCGCCAGATATGACCGCAGAAGGATCTTTTTCGTGACGTACGTACATTGCCTGCATTACCCACGTGTATGGCGACCCCGTGCCGGGTTGCTCGGCGTCCAGTATATCCACTATCTGATAAATTTAGGACTTGCACGTTTCATCGCACGCGTAGTAATAAAAAAAAAACACGCGGAAAAACGTTCATACGTAGGCTGGAAATTGGGTGAGATGAAACGGACTACACAGTGCAAGTGTTTTTTAGGAGAGCAAAGCACAGTTTGGCTGCCACTGGCTGGTATTCGGTGTCTGTCTCCTAAAATGCAATGTTCATGCAATGTTGCAACTTCCTCCTCGACTGCTGCCAATCCGTAAGCTGGGTAACTTGGGTTGGCCATACGACTGATACAGGACGTTTTTATCTACCGAATGTGTTGGTTTCAGGCCTTCATTCGACCTGGCTTCCAAGGCATGATTGAAAACCTGAAAGACCTTCGAAAACTGCTGCTGAATGCGTGACCCATAGCACGCGCAGACCGCTACTTGTCAGCATGTGTATGCTAGAGTCTCTTCTCTGCACAAAGGTGCCGGTTTCTTGTCGCTCCAGTCCCTGGTTGCCGAGATTCCGTCCTTCATAGCACCCCAGTTGTGCCATTTTGCCCCAGTTTCGTGGTTTTCGTAGCTTTAACCCGTCCCCGTCTGGGGGGGACAGTTGACGGCCTCCCTAAGATTTATTTCTGGAATTGCGAGAGAACGAACAAACACAGAGTCACGAAACTTTGTGTACCTTTTGCTGCATCAATTTTACATCTATGTCAAAATTTTGACCTCAGGTCAGGTCAGGTGCCTGAACTAGGTCAGGTCAAACAGACCTATGTCCAAAAAAAGTTTAGCACCCTGTAACTTTTTCGAAAAACAAGATATTTCAATAATACTTTCAGGGATTAGTGATCGTAATAGATACAACAAATCTGCTATCTCAGATTTTTCGGAATTTGCCGGGTCATTCACCTAAGGTCAAGTCCATTTTTAAGACACGTCGCCGTTTTTTCGGAAATTGACGGAATATTTCATAGCATTTTTAGTGTAGAGTGAAGCAGACATCTAGTTACCGTCATTGGGCAAAGTATCAATGACTTCCAGCCATTGACCTGAGGTCAGGTCACGAATAACTGTAGTGAGCCAAAATGTACCACCGTCAAAATTGACGATGAATTACTCAGAATGGGTGGAAAATGCCAGAACTAACTTGCACAGAGGTAAGTAATACAAGGAACCTCAAAATTTTGAAAAAAAATTGGATATTTCGGAAGTAAACGGGCTCTCGCGAATAAAGCTCAGCCAATTGTGTAGATTGGTAACTAATTAATTTTTCCAAAATTTAGGCATGAAAAACGATCACAAGAACCACTAAGATCAATAAAATTTGCATAGATCGTCTTTTTTGAGAAATAAAGGAACGCTAAAATTAGTTCCTGTCAATTCGTTACTGCATACGGCAGCGGCGCACGCCTGCACCTGGCGCGAGAATTGCCATGTCTTTAACTCAACGTTTCGGCGTATATATTGAACAAATCTGGGAAATTAGACGTGTATCGGCATCCGGAGACCTTTACTTGTGCGCTGGTGTCTTTACCTATGTGTTATTAGTCACAGCCCTTGAGATTCAGGCCATTTCTCGATCTCATGCAGTCGGCTAGAAGAAAAATATATAGGACGTAAATTGCTTACATATTATCTAAAACTGAAAATGAGACTAGTTTCAAACTCTACCCGTCACAGGCTTTTCAACGGTGTTCTTATTTGTGTCGTGCAACCAACCGTTCGTGAGTTAGAGGGGGGCGGCCAACTGCCCCCCCCCCCTAGTCGGGCATGATCGTAACCGACTGGCGGTCGTGCGCGGGTTAAACAAATGGACCTTAAAAGGCCTTTAGGCGCGCACCATGCGCCCGCTTTGCGTCACATCGCAACAAAAATCGACATTCGCTGGTCGCATTCGAGAGCTCTCGAATGGCGCGCACCGCGAGCAAATCATTCGCCCTATTGGGGCTCCGTCATTACGGCAAGGTTCCCGACGACAAACAAATACACGCACGCTTGGTTAATAGGACAGGGACCTGTGTTAATATTCCCCTGAAGCTGTTGCTGAGCAATAGCTTTAAATTTCGTCACGCTTAAACCCCATATGCAGCTGCGTGTCGACCCAGGACGTTGCCATTTACATCGAAGTGAGACGGGCATCCTATCCGCCCGGTCGCAAGAACGGCAGAAGAACGGATAGAACGTCCATCTATAGTGGCATACAGCTTTCAACAGGCAGAACACTCCCACTTTATGCATTTAACTGTCACCACCTAAATAGTTACGAAATATAGGTAATTCCGTTTCTACGGAGTTTCTGTATCAGCAAAATATCTCCCATCTATCCAAAATTCCATATATCTTAACCTCTACTACTTATTTTACCTTCTCGGGACCGGCAACTTTACTCCCATATATCGGAAATCCCATATACGTGATTCCATTTATGAGACAATTTCTATATCATGAAGTTTAGCAAGCAAAAAGGTTCACTGACGTAGTTGACTGACGTGGCGTGCCAGTCAATAACGTTGCTTGGGAAGCCCTGCTGATAAAAATGGTCTTAACATCTTAAAGAATGGCTCTCAAATACTGCTGTTTTTGTTAGAAATCACATCTACTCAATAAATAACCGACCTTGAATACACCAGGTAACGCAGGAAACATCGTACTGTTATATAATCCAGTTGCAAATCAAAGAATATATTAACCTCAACGATTCGGCCGGGGGCCATCATCAGAAGTAATCTAGAGCATGAAGTCAAAGTTCAAATCCACATGAAAAAGCGTGTGACAAACAGGAAAGCCGTCTCCACAGTGCAGGCACTCGAAAAGAACGAGTGCAGTATTACACACGGCACTGCTAGCAATAAAAAAGACTCAACTTTATTCATGGCCGAAACAATGAGGGGCTCCTCTCATAAAGCGAGAGCCTATGAGAGTAACGAAAAACCAAACATATATCTGTGGCTTACGAATCACGAAGCCATCAAATACGCCAAATATGATAGAACCCCCGTTTAAAACACCAGCAACAAGTCGAACAAGCTTTAATGTTTCCTGCCCGTTGCGTAGTCCTCTGTTATACATTGTCAGTTTCATCATGCTCAGATGATCCCAGTTTACTTCTCGTGCTGATTCTGCACCAGTCTGCAGCAGACGACTAGGGTTTTCTCAACTTGTCTGCGCAGGCTGCTTCAGATGACATTGTGACCAGGCCAAGGCGTGACGTCATGCAATATGCGTGAAATGCCACGCCTCCAGGGGAAGTAAGCAACAGCTGACTGTTTGCAAATTCTGTTGCAGACTCTGGAACTCAGTCTGCAGAGCGTGAGCGGGCCTTTACAGTGCAAAACTGGGGAAAAGGGATGTTTGCGGGCCATCCAGGAGTGTGGAGGTACCAGCTGCATAACGCGGCCGTTTTCCGGTCTGATTACATCATGTCCCTGCAAAACTTACTGTAAGCTACGTAAGTTATGAGAAGGATAGTAGGTTAGATCCATTCATGATTTTTACCAACCGATGCGACAGTCACGCCGCATATAGGTACGCTGTATCGGGCCGCATAGCGTCTTCTCCAGTGTGACATTAGATACACCACAAAGCACCCTCATTGGCCTCAGCCGGCCGGGGCATGGGCATGGACATGGACAGACCGGCCGGGTCGGGATTTGCCCTGACGCCTGCCCGCTTAGTGCATCTGTGTGTTTGTCTTAGTGCCTCGCGCTAAAATCTGGAGACGTACGTTGATGCGCACGCTGCTTCAGGCGTTTGATTGCAACACCATCTAGTGGCTGCGAAATAAAATCGCTGCCCGACGCTGGTGTAGTCGAGCGTGAGGTACAGGAACTAGCAAAAGTAATGCGGGACAGTATCGCGCCGTTGATGTCCGCAGGAAAATCGGTACCATTTTCATATAGTCCTATCAAGGTCTGTATGGCTGTCTTACTTAGGGGAACTGCTTATGATTGTCAGAATCGTCATTAATTTTTCTTGCCAGTAACGTCATATTCGATGCAATAAGTCTGTCCTCAGATGCCCTTTTTGATGGAAGACGGCAAAAATGTAAGGTTTTTGGACAGCCCCATACCCACAACACATAAAACAGCGTTCGATCTAATTTGATCACGTACGACTGGCGTATCTGCGATGAGACATTCTTGTGTTAGTGCAGCTTGCTTTACAGTCACGAAGACGTTGGACGTTTTATGCGGTGCAGAAAGCCGAACAGTAAATGTATGCACTAAACTGTAAAATATTAAATACTGCCAGCAGTTCCTGAGCCATGCAGCTCAAACGTGGAACGCTATTCCAGCGCAATTAGGAAACTCGCCCAAGACGATGTTTTTAAAACTCGGCTGGCAGAGGATCTGTGGCGTGTACGTCAATGAGCGTATTTTAACTGCGTGTTGTGCGTTGTGCTTTTACTATTGTTACGACATGCCAGAAACAGCAAAAAAACATTAGCGCGTGCCGTGTAGTTAAACCTGGGTTAAGATTTTTGCCTTAGTGCCTTATCAATATGTGTGGAAAAAAAATCACGGTCAGAAGGTTAATCTAGAAATGTTGAACTACACCCCACAGAGTTCAATGACTTGTATTCGTTATGGATGATAGCTTCAACACTGATCATTCCATGTCAAGTTTAGTGCGCATGTTGGGGAAATGGCCTAGTCGTAATTCTGAAGTATAACCTGAGGCCTCTTCGTTTCAATTTTCATTGAAAGGAAAAGCATTGCTGGCAGAAGGAATACAATGTGTTGGCACAAATGGCAATTTCCTAGCGGTCAGACAACAAAGAACAGATGACGGGTGGTGACAAGCACTAGAAACTGTCAATGGTGACGTAGTAGCCGCCGCTGATGTTAAACACGGCTAGTGACGACAGTGACAACTCGACTGGTGACAACTCAGATTACATGTTTGATGGTCCCAGCAAATTGGACTCCCCATGCCTCCTTACACGCAAACATCTTGTCAGAATCGCAGTTGCAACAGCATGCGGTGGTAAAACTCATAGTGCATTCTGCCGGCAACAATTCTCAAAAAACCGCAATGTTGTCTTCAATTTTGATCCCGCGCTACCACGCTCGGCCAAAAATCAGGCCATCACCTCGGTTTTTAAAGAATTTTTTAACCTGGCCTCATGCAGCATTTTATATTACTGACGTGGACAACGGGAACTGCCAAATCACGGATGTGTTTAAGAAATCTGCGCTTAATTGGCTGATTGATTTGCTAATTGATTCATCCGTATTACTAGTCTGACCTGTTCTGACCTGTCATATACTGCCATCAGTGTATGCTTGCTTTATCGTGAAGATGATATGCACGATCAAATAGGATTTATTAGGGCTCGCCGCTTACTTCGTTGAGCAATGTCACCGCGCCCCCCAGCATTCCATAGTTTCTACTAATACCAGTTTAGTCACTCGGATTTCTGGATATAATTTTTAGTGCTGAGAAATAACAGTAGCATTTATTCTGTTATACAATCCTGCGCGAGGCAGGTACCAGGTGTAATGCATAACCTAGACCGCAAGGCAATACCGTTACAGTTTTCCTGTCGCTAAAAGGCGAAATCGGTCTCTATGTCTAATGCCAAAAATAAAACAGATGTTAGAAAAGTGCCCTTTGGTCTCTATTCTTATGACCGTGAGCTCGTGATTTTAATGTTTTACGTGCATAATACCCTACGATTGGGCGTTGAGTTCCCTTATAATATAATATAAATAAATCTAATAAAATAAAATAATAAATAAATGTAATAATAAAATAAATGTAATAATAAAAATAAATATAATATAAAAAATCCCTTATAATATAAATAGACGTTACTTATTTCGAGTCACCCTGACTTTGTTGTCGGTGGTCGTTGACGCAGCTTGCTAGAACGATGACTTCTTTGACAACATAAAGTGGCGATTTTTCTGCAGCAAGTCTCAGGCATTGTGTCGCGCATGAGTCAGTACGCTTATTGGACTATAAGTTTAGACAGACTGCAGCCGGTAAACGACTTTTTCGCAAAAATTGTATTTAGGCGTGCAGAAATTCAAGGAAAGATGTAGTGCAACCCAACCGCAGCAAAATACGATCATGTTTGATGTTGATACGGGACACAAAAGGACAGGTGACACGCCGGTATAATTCCCATGCACGCGGCACGTGTGGGCATTTCCCAGGGTTGGGTATGGTGCTGGCGATCCAGAGATCGCAGCGACTCGGAAAAAGCATCACGGCGTAGCTCCGTGTACCGTCTTTCGTTGACACCGGCAGCCCAAAGGCTTCCGCCCATGGTTTGGGCGCCACGCCGCCTGGAAGCAGACATGTACAAATTCTCGAACCTCTTATCGATTCTACTTCACTATCGCACTGGGGCTCTTGACTTTTCGCAATGAGCATCACATCAGGTTGTAGCTCGTTCTTTGTGTTCCATATTAATCCCAGCATCACCGTATTTTATTGTACTATGTCCGTAATGGGTCATTTGGTAGAGTCTGCATGTCCTAACGGGAATTTATCGCGAAAGTAACATGCCGGCTGCATTCGCTAACACTCGCTACGTCAATGCACGGCCATATAAAATGAACAGCGCATGCGCGTCTCAAAATCGAGGATCCGAATAGCCAAGAATGCGGCACATTTCGTTGTCAAAGTAGTCTAGGTTTCAAAAGGGTGTCTTGGCCACCAAGGGACAGTGACTCGAAATGGATATCATCTAAAAAGAAATTGAACAGCACGTCGGAATAGCGCCCTGTGAGGACTTCGGAAGGACTTTGCCCATGCGGGTGTGCCGTTCATGGGCAAAGAGCAAAATTATTTCTGCCATCTTCTTCACCTTTTATGTCGGACGTGGAGACAGTCACAAACATCAGACCAGCAAAGCGAAATGCGAAATTAAATCAAGTGCTTTTAGAGACGGGGTCTGTCGTGCACAGGAGCGTCCAATAAAGAGCACATTGCATTCATTTATGGCAACCCCCGGCCCAAGACCCAAAACCAACGAAAAATCCCAAAGGTCAGGCTTCTGCGAAACTAATACCATTGGAAACCTAGCAGTTCAGTGATGTTCATGAGCCTCGCTTAAGAAGTAAGCGGCAAACCCTAGTCTGTATACTATTTGAGTAACGTGGTTCTGTCTGTCTGTCTTTCTGTCGATAAATCTTTGCTCCGGTTCAGGGCGCAAACGGACTGACATATCAGCAGGTGCCGCGCACCATTCCAAAGGACTCGCGCGCGACCAGAAAACCCGTCAAAATTTATCGCGGTTCGACCCGCCGTTGGCCCGTTCCCCGCGCTTCGTAGGTGATTTCTTTTTATCCGTAAGAATATCACGTAAAACGGGAAACGAAAGCAGCATCAGACGTTGTTTCGGTTCCGAAATTACGTCCAAAACCATTCAACGATGGGCGATTTTTATAATCAACCACTCCATTTTCCATCAAAAGTGAAGACTGGAGGAGTGCCGTTTTGGAATAAAAGTCTGTTTGAGACAGGATGCAGACTTGCTGGTGATTTGCTTCGTTCGATGGAACCATCAAGTCCTCTGATAAATTCAACTGCTGCTTTTCAGTACCGTTCAGTAAGATAATTTTTACGGCCTGGTTAGAGCGATAAGGCGAACCTCCGGGAGGCGGAGTAGGTGGGCACCCATGAGGCCGTGTCAACCCAAGGCCGTCGAACGCTTGTTTTCCCAGAAAGTTGGTGGGCAGGCCGTTTGTAAGACTTTGCTGAGCCATCACTGTCCGGCTTCACGGGAGTCCTTTCAGGCAGAGATAAAATGGAATAAAGACCTGAATGAAAACATAGACTGGCCTGCCGTTTATTGGAGTTGGTTTCAGGACAGGCGACTACGCCGAATATTAACAACAAACGCATGTGTAGTGAAGTTTACGGGTACAAACGCAGATTTTGCGTTGTGCAAAACCGAAATGGAAACCTTGATTCATCTGTTTTGTTTTTGTGCTGTTGCTGTGAGGCTGTGATCTGCGGTTGTGAGGGCTTTCATAAGGTCAAGAGTTGAAGACTTGTTGCTTCATGGAAAAGCTGTCACTCTGGGATTTGATTTTGAAAATGCGAGTGTTGGGATTGAAAGAAGATCCGTAGTCGAACAGGCGATTTTGCTGTTTAAGTCTTACAAATAACGAAGTAAAGTTTATCCTGGTAAAGCAAATATTACGTCAGGATTCGGATTGCAGGTTATGATTAACGGTGATCAATCCACACTTGCTATTAATTGCACAGAAAACGAGAAAACCCGCTACAAAGCTGATGATTGGGTTAGCTGTGCACTCAACCAGCGTGTCACCTATGCGTAATATATGAACCGTTTTGTTCTAAATAATGGTAAATCATATCCTCCTGAGTCAGGGAGCGTGTGCATGGTCCATTTCGTGTGAATGTTTTCTCTTTGAATAAACCGTCGGTGGAATCCGAAAAACATCGTCCAGGTTCCGGCGAATTTTCTCGGTAACCATCGGTCGGATCGCCTCGAGACGCATCAACTTGAAATGGGAATTGGTCGGGCAGCCGTGTGGCACACAGCACTTTTCAATGCGCGGCGCGCGCCAAGCACAAGCGATGAAACATGCTGTGCGCTACGTGATTGCCCGTCCAATTGCCATTCCAGGTTGCTGCGTTTCGAACCGATCCGACCCGTGGTTGCCGAGAAAACTGCTCGGAACCGAAACAATGTTTGGCGCGGTTCGCGTTCCCCGTTTTACGTGTCATCCCTATGGACTAAAAATCACCCTTGAAGCGCGCGCCAACGAAGTGTCACAGCGCGACAAAAATCAACGGATTTTCTGGTGGTGCGCGAGACCTTTGGAACGTTACACGGCACGTGCCAATCTGCCAACCCGTTTGGGCCCTGGACCTGGACCTGCACCGGAGCAAAGATGTGTTGATGTGGAGAACAACATTACTCATATAATAAACAGATTATGCCCTCAAAACTCAAGCCTATCACATAGCATTCAAGACGTGAAATTCTAACAAGCAACTCCTGACCTATGTGACGAGATATTACCTTAGATAACCACAAATGTCTGTTCATACTGTCTGTTGGAATAAGAACAAAAACAAAAACAAAAAATGGAATTAAACAGTTTGTCAGGATGATGTCAGGAATCGGAGCCGCAAGTGCAAGCCAGCTGATTCTGTCGCGAAACGTTAACGTGTCCTAAGGGTATTATTGCACGACCGGGTAGTCAGCATGGTTCTCTGCCGTTTGTCAGCTGACCCGCGGGCCAAGTATTGAGCACTGGGCGACTCGAATCTTGAGGACGGGACAGAGAGCGCTTGCCAGCGCCCCACTGAGTTGCCGATCACGGTATGGTCGCGGTATACTTTGGACAAATGATTGATAAGAATCCAAAGCAGCCGTTCAATGTATTTCTGCCTTTGCCGTTGCCTTGACTTGATGTGACCTGAAGTCTTCAAAACAGTGTTACGCTCCACCGTCGCCGTCCGCCTTAGGACCTTATCAAGAAGAAAACCGAAAACACCTTCTGGATCCCAGAAACGAGCCTTCTATTAACTGTCCTCAGTCGACCAGACCAACAGGAATACAGCTAACGACGGAGCAACCCGGCTTGCCACAGACAGATCTGTTGCTTACATGTCTCATGTCATGTCCAGCAAGGAGACAAAATGAGAAGGGAGGGTGTGGGTAGA
Organism: Capitulum mitella; assembly: GCA_030062745.1. NCBI lineage: Eukaryota > Metazoa > Arthropoda > Thecostraca > Pollicipedomorpha > Pollicipedidae > Capitulum > Capitulum mitella. The sequence goes on along the minus strand of CP099848.1, from coordinate 23,955,094 downwards.
TGTCAGGAAAGGAAAAGGAATGCGCCTCAGAGAGTAGCCCTGAGCCAGTGCACACAGGAAGGATGGGGAGGACAAGGAGTGCGCCTCAGAGTGTAGCCCTGAGCCAGCGCGCACGGGAGCGAGTCGGGAGGCCGACTGCCCATCGCTTGCCGACCCGCTACTGGGGTCAGGTTAGGGTCGCGTGGTAAGGGGTCATCCTGGCAATGAGGGAGAAGGACAAGCGCGGGAAGAAAAAGCGTACGCCAGCAAAGAAAATACCACATCTGTAGCCGGAAATCGAACCCGTCTCATTTGCATAAGAAGCACGCACCTTACCACTCCGCTAACACATTATAGGCATGAGTAGCTGGTCTGCGATGGAACATAACAATAGCTTTGCTGACATAATGGACCATTTTAAGTCTTTTCAAACTATTTTGGGCTCACGAAACATGCCCAAAATATTTCGACTTGCTTCCAATCTCGGAATGTTTCGGGATTCTTAGAGCTGTGTTTTTGATGGCTCCATCTGTATGGAAAAACGGACAAAACGTTCTTCGGATGTTTTATTATGCACCGCCACAAATTCAGTCACTACGAATATACGTAAATAATGCCACAAGTTCTCATATGTATCAGGTGCTCTGGGAAACAATGACATTCTTTACTACACGACTGTAAGTGCTAGAAAAAACACACAATCATAATGCCGCATCCGTGAACTGCAGGTCCTCTGGCGTCGACAGAATCCAGACGCGTATCATGTCAGAATCGACATCATGTCATCGAATGTCATCGAAATCCCCCGCGTTCATCCTGTGTTCTGCGCTTGTGGCGGACCAGGGACGTCATTTTGTGTAAATGATTGAGGAGACCGAGCCGAGGAGCCGACTGCCTAATCCAACCCCAGATGTGAGTTTCTCAACTGATTTAGCCCGATTTTGTTCGGCAGAAATTCTCATGAGGCATTCTTATTCTTATGGCAATTCTCATTTTCGTTTTTTATGATTTATCAAATAACGATCAAATAACAAACCCAAATAACAAAGGGATATTTATCAAATATCAAACAACAAATTCTGCCTGCTAAGGCTGGCAGAAAATATTGGGGGGTCACCTTTGGAGGGCCAAGATCCACATTGCGGGAGCCATGTTCCCCGCAAAGGAATGCAAGTCGACACCCCTGCGACGGACAAGAGTACACAACAGGCCCGGCAATGTACCGGGATCGGTTTTACACCGTGCGAAACAATGTAACACACACGGGACATCATCCCCGAACGGGAGAAGGCGACTCCCCGCGTCTTCGGACCGTGCGGGGCCGGCCGGTCGCGGCCCTGACATGAGTTCCTGAAGTCACCACCCAGGGGTACTCTTGCCGGCCGCCAGGCCTGACCTGCTGACCCCGTCACGCCGCACGGGGTCTGCGACCGCCGTGCGGTCGCAGACTCCCGCGGCCCTCCCGCCGCGGCAGACTCGTAGCGCAGAACTCCGTCACCCCCCGGAGAGTTCCGAAACGACGTCACAGGCGGCGCGCCGCCGCCCGCCGCCACTGCTCCACCTTGCGCTGGTAGTTGTGGATGGTCCAGTGGAGAGGGCCCGGCCCGTGGTGCTCGCTCGGCCGGCAGGCGCCGTCCACGTCCGGGAACTGGCCGCGAGGACAGACGCACTCGCCTCCCTCCGGGTACGGGTGATAGGAGGCCGGGCAGGAGGCCACCGGCGCCTCGGCGGCCGCCTTGACACCGGCCGGCCGCCGCCGACCACACCTGGAACAGCAGACCTCAGCAGTTGTAACAGATGTCGGGAGCTGTAAAAGGAGCTGTAACAGGAGGCGGTAGAATTTGTGACATGAGACGGCAGGAGCTGCGGCAGGAGATTTCAGAAACATTGCGGCAGATGCCAGAATATGTAACAGAATATGACAAGAACTGTAGAAGATGTCAGGAGATGTAACAGGAGACGGCACGAATTGCGACAGGAGACGTCAGGGAGGTTGTAAGAAACATCAACAGCTTCACCACGGTATAGCAGGAGCTGAAACAGAAGATATCGAGCGTCCGACCAAAAAATGTCATACATGATAGTAGGATGTGAGGTGCTGCAACATGGAACACCAGGAGGTGTGGAATGAGACGTGGCATAGATGGACTCGAACCTGCATTTCTCCACAGACGGCGCTAGTGTCGGGTTCCACCGCCGTAACTAGAACTGGCAGACACGACCGAGAGATGGCTCTGTAGGAACCCGGCGGACACCGCGTCATCTCATTCAGTGGTGCCTGGACGGGCACTTCCCTGGAAAATGCGACATGTCCTCAGTGAAGGTCATTGCAAGCTGACGCTACCCCCGAATCAGACAGGCAGCCAGCTGCTTCGGATTGCACATCAACCAACTTTCCAATTGTAACTGTAATTTAACACAAAACACATGCAATAGCCAGTAATGTGGATACAAAGCGGACTCAACGAACAGTATTATCACACTTAATCAAACCTGCTATGCTACATATGCTACAGATGCTACGTAGTTATGCTACAGATGCGATGAAACAGCACTGTAAGGGGTGAAAGAATAAAGTTAACCACATTCATCACAGAGTTGGATATACTTGATGTGAAAATCCTGACATTTGGCGGTGCAGCCCGTGGTGTTTGCGTTACGAGACTGTTGCGACTTCCTTGAATGGTCGCCAAAATGTCCCAGCTATTTTTGCGTGGCAGAATGTTCTGATATTTAGAGGGAAGAAAATGATGAAATCATTGGTGGCCGACCTGTTTGTCTCGTGCAACGGCTGGCAGACTGGGGTGATTCCATATTCGTCCAGTTCCAGACGAAAGTCCTCGCTGCATGGATCTCGGCTGCCAATCTGGTAGCACCTGCAACATAGGGCGGTTATTCTGTAGAAGAGCGCTCTTAACTTCGGACGAAACTATGCTGAGTGGATTGTATCGATCTATTGATCATGTTACAGGACTCCCATGACGGGACTTGACCTCATAACCACTTGGTTTGCAATACTTCAGACGCGTCACGAATGCCATAAGGAGGATGAAGTTCGGCCCGGCACGAAAACATCGTGCTTAAAACAGAACAGCGAACGAATTCTGCCGAAATCCGGTCCGCAATGCGGCAATGAAGAACCTCAGACCAGCAACTGATTCAGACATCAGCCAGAGACAAGTCGGCTCATCAGGCTTCCTACGTCTGACGACATGAGGCCAGGATGACGGCGCCGCCGCTGACCTGTCGGTGACCTTCCAATAGACGAGCGGTTTCGGTGGGGGCAGTCCGAGCAGACGGGCCTTGGGCACCCTGGCGGCGGCGTCGGCCAGCTTCACCAGAGGGCACTGTGAGTCCCGGCACACGGCCCGGCCGGCCGCGGCGGAGAACACCAGCCACTGACCCGGCCGGCACGGCCCTGGGCAAAGGAGTCACTGAGTCATACGAGTCGCTGAGTCGGAGCCACTGAGTCATAGGAGTCGCTGAGTCGCCCTCATCAGATAGGAGCTGCTGAGTTTTCGGCATGACGCGGATGACATATCCGAGGTATTCTCCAGACGCAAAATAGTAATAATATTCCACTCCAGAGCACAGAAATAAATGAGAACATCCAGAAAAGTTGATACGACATCCAATAGGTAGCACCAAGTTTACTCCTGAATTTAGTTCAGTAGAGCTGGTAAATATTCTGCTAGTCTGAGAGGTCTGTATTCTTCCTACCTTGCTGGTAGAGCGGGTAGCACTTGTCCGTGGGCTCGTAATAAAACTCGCCGGGCATGCAGTCACACACCTTCCGTCCGTCGCTGGTTCCGATAAACCGGAACCCTGCGACCACGCCGAGAGTCAGCACTTCAGCCATCTGAACCAGTCAGGGTCTGGTAAAGTCGGGAGTTTGCCGGGCACATCAGCTCGTACTCAGTCAAACTAAATAAATAAAAGACGCTCGCCAAGTTCAAGAAAATGTAATCCCAAACGCCAGCAAGCGGGCGGCGGGCGGCCAGCAAGCGATTGCGGGGAGCCTCCTTTGAGTTCAGCGCACTGATATGTCCAGCGAGCGGTGAGCGGCTACTGTGAGATTCATGGAATAGCGACTTGCGTCTTATGTCTTTCCATAAGAGCTGAGCCGACGTAAACGATCTGATAGCGCAGTGGTCTTCAAACTCCACGATAAAAACGTTAAGCACGTTAAGATTCCAACGCCGCCAGCGGCGCTCGGTTTAGGTTTCGCGGGATTCACCTGGCCGACATGGTCCCTGCGTGTTCCGTAGGTAGCACGTGCCATCTTCCTGATTGAGCACAGTGAAGCCCCACTGGTCGTCACACGTGCAGACGGAGTTGCGCAACACGTTAATGAACAGCTGATGTTTGGGACAGGGGCCGCGTGTGAACTCTTCGTAGCACTGTCCGTCGGACGGCCAGAAAAAGTGGCCCTCTGAAAACGCCAGAGCACGGCTTCGAGACACGAAAAAATACTTTGAGCCAAGGGCGCAGCCAGGATTTTCTAAGAAGGGAGGGCACGGAGCTCAGTGTGAACTGAAATCAGACGAAAATCGCCCGCTGAAGGACCATGTCCACTGGTTGTCACAAAAATGCGGGCCTAGCGAGGGGGCAGGCCCCCAGCCCTCCCTTGGTTGTGCCGGTGCTTTGAGCCCTGTGATTTATCGTCCGAGAAACAAAAAAGCAAGGTTAGTTTCTAATGTGTGTGAACATGCTACAGAACCGTGATTGAAATAACAAGCAAGTGCTTCAGCTGAGCCGCAATAAAGCCAAATCAGTAGAATCACGACGCGCAGTAGGCGCCGGAACTGCAGCGCCCGTCGGCGACTGCTCGGCACTCACTGGGACAACAGACCGGCATGCGGTCGGTGGCGCTGCTCCAGATGAACCAGTGGCCGGCCGGGCAGATTGCGCGCTCGTAAAGCCGGTAGCAGCGGCCGTCCAGGGGCCAGCGCGCGGTCGGCTCCAGGAAGGCGGCCAGCCGGTCGCCGGCCGGGTACTTGCCGCAGCCGCAGACCGGGCCGGCGCCGGTCTGGAGCAGCAGCTCGGCCGCGTTGCACGGGCCCCGCGTCAGCTCCTGTCGGAGGTGACCGCCGTCAGGGCACGCTCACGGCGGCGGGGGCGGGTCAGAGTCGGCGGCTGGACATGGCGACAGGGACGGGTTAAGGGTCAGCGACTTGTCATGGTGGCAGGGGCAGGTCCGGGGCCAGCAGCTGTTCATCGTGATAGGGGCCGGTCCACGGTGAGCAGCGACGTCAACAGCTAAAAGGTCGCGTCCAGAGTGAACAGAAAATCACAAGACGTTCGGATCCACGTTGGTCAGTCCACTGCAGTAAAGAGGCTAAGTCGGCGTCGGGCAGATGATCATGCTCAGGACGTCTGAGCAGCCTCCTGAGCAGCACCGCTTGGCGGCAGACACTACAACACGTCATTCACTGCCAACATCGCATCTCACAGACAGCGAGCGCCTGCGGACTTCCCCTACGAACAGGTTCACCGAGCGACAGCGCCTGCTGGAGGCTCCGCTGGCGGCGACACTGACCCGGTAGTACTGGCCGTCGGCCGGCCAGCGGTAGAGGTTCTCCACGCAGTGGCGGCAGTGCGTCCGGGCGCGGATGCACCGGTTGACGGCCGTCACAAGCAGGAAGCCGGACGGGCAGCCGCAGGTGTACTTTTGGTCGCGGATGCTGAACACCATGAAGAAGCTATCCGGGCAGGGTCCTGCGTGCGCATCCCGTCCCTGGTTATCGGCTGGTCGTCTGTCGCCACCTCGGTGTTGTCATCTCTGGCAGGAACAGGCGTTCAGAGGTGCCTCCAGGCCAAAGACAGTGACCGCGGACACTGAGAGGCGGGCCGGGAAGCTGACGCTCCAGCCCGGCGCTGCGCCTCCGGCTCTATTGTGGTCAGCCGACGCTGGCAGGGGAAGGGAGCCAGACTGAAGTGAAACGCTGGCTTGATAACGAGCTGAGGTGCGCATCAAGTCCATTCGGCGAACGCGAAGAGAGGACATGGCAAAACCACCCGGACGACGTCCTATCTTTGATGAAGGCTGGTCGAACTGGCCAGATATAATGTCATCAGAAACCCCCGCGGGAAGCCGAACCGAGTCTGAGCTCCCCCGCAAAAGCGAGGCACTCGCAAAGTTCTCGAAACAGCAGATATCATAGGGTTTCAGTGAGCTCTTCTTTCATTGAGTTCACGAAGTTTTCCCAATTGCCGTCGCCTCCGGCTCTCCGCGAGGTCGCGGTTGATTGCTGACAATCACGCGACTATGTTTTGCTTGGCACTGCCACCGAATGTAATTAGCAAAGCTCCGCTACAGCCGCGGCAGCAAAAATGGCTGCTGCAGTCTGTAAATGTCCGATCTGACCAGCGTGAGTTTCTTACACGGTCGGACGCACGCAGGATTCAGCTATGGAGCGGCCGGCGCTTTTGAGCAAAAGCGAAACATGAAGAACTGATCACATCCTTGGTATCGTGAAAGCAATGTTGAAACCAGCACGGAGGCGCCATTCGCACCTTTGGCCACGCACTGGCCTCCGATGAAGACGTTGTTGGGTGGGCAGTCGGCCTGCGTGTAGTCCTGGTAACACCGGCCGTCTCGACCCTTATGGAAGCCGGAGCGACAGCGACATTCTGCCGGCCCCGACTCCGACTCACAGATCACCTGCGGCAGAGTCAGACGGACAGACCGTACAGATCACCTGCGGCAGGGGCAGACGGACAGACCGTACAGATCACCTGCAGCAGGGTCAGACGGACATACCGTACAGATCACCTGCGGCAGGGACAGACCGTACAAATCACCTGTGGCAGGGACAGACCGTACAGATCACCTGCGGCAGGGGCAGGTGATCAGGCAGGGCAGACGGACAGACCGTACAGATCACCTGCGGCAGGGGCAGAGGGATAGACCGTACAGATCACCTGCGGCAGGGTCAGACGGACAGACCGTACAAATCACCTGCGGCAGGGACAGACGGACAGACCATACAGATCACCTGCGGCAGGGACAGACCGTACAAATCACCTGCGGCAGGGACAGACCGTACAAATCACCTGCGGCAGGGGCAGGTGATCAGGCAGGGCAGACGGACAGACCGTACAGATCACCTGCGGCAGGGTCAGACGGACAGACCGTACAGATCACCTGCGGCAGGGGCAGACGGACAGACCGTACAAATCACCTGCAGCACGGTCAGACGGACAGACCGTACAAATCACCTGCAGCACGGTCAGACGGACAGACCGTACAAATCACCTGCAGCACGGTCAGACGGACAGACCGTACAAATCACCTGCAGCACGGTCAGACGGACAGACCGTACAGATCACCTGCAGCACGGTCAGACGGACAGACCGTACAAATCACCTGCAGCACGGTCAGACGGACAGATCGTTCAAATCACCTGCAGCACGGTCAGACGGACAGATCGTACAAATCACCTGCAGCACGGTCAGACGGACAGACCGTACAAACCACCTGCGGCAGGGTCAGACGGACAGACCGTACAAATCACCTGCAGCACGGTCAGACGGACAGATCGTACAAATCACCTGCAGCAGGGTCAGACGGACAGATCAGGTTCGTGGCTGTAGGTCAGTTACAGCACGCTCAGACGGACAGATCAGGTTCGTGGCTGTAGGTCAGTTACAGCACGCTCAGACGGACAGATCAGGCTCCTGGCCGTAGGTCAGTTACAGCACGCTCAGACGGACAGATCAGGTTCCTGGCCGTAAGTCAGTTACAGCACGCTCAGACGGACAGATCAGGTCCCGACTGACAGATCACGAGGCGCGTATCGAGAGTATCAGAAACCGTTCAAAACCTTGACGATATGGTCAGGCACATTTGATTCAGAGGCCATGAGACACACTGAGGCCGTGAATTGTTGCTAGCCTGCATCCAATGAAGACGACTGTAACAGTCAGGGGAAAGCCAAATAACTGAAAAAATGACCAGTATTAAGTGAAGATGGAGTGCAATGGATAAGAATCACACTAAAAGACCATTTACACCTGGTTCTCAAAGCACTCCCAAATAACTTACAGATGACCTGTAAAAGTAAAAGGGACTGTTGAAGAGAATGCTTAAGCCCGCAGACATACGCAGCACCATGCCTTGCAATGCATGCCAATGTTATGTTAAATGTTACGTTGTTACGTTGTTACGCTACGGTGTGTATGTTACGGCGGTGTTAAAAACACAGATGTCGCAACCCCCCGGGCAGCAGAACCGTTTTATATCGACTGAATGGCAGAAATTGTGAAAGGCCCGGTAAAGAGCGCAAACAGAAACGGGATCGAGAGAAACAGCTGGACCGTTAACAATCACAAAAAGTGACGAAGAATGGGTGAAAGAAAGACGGCTATTGGGTCTCTGTCATAAAACCGCAAGGTATGGGACAAAGCACTCAAGTAAGCCCCACTGATTAAACTGTGTCGTCTTTGGTGCACAGCACCTGGCTCTCGGTCGCACATGAATATTCAGCGCTCCAGAACTCGGACCCTAACGGTGCACGTCAAGAGCGGAACAGGACTGAACCCGCCCAGGGAATGCACGAATCCCTTCCGACGCTCGGGGATTCGGACGAGACGGAGCGAGACCCGCCGCTAACCCAGCCGGCCGTCATCACCGGGGCGCCACCGTGAATTATGCTAATGTCACTCATAACGAGCCGCAGCCTGCCGACGATTCACAGAAAGACGTCTGACTGCCGGTCGTCACGCCTCTATGACGGCGCCGAGCTGGGCCCGCCAAGGAGGGGGGCTGGCAACTCACCCCTCCGTCGCCGCAAGGGCCGGCCGTGAAGCGCAGGAAGCAGCGGCCGTCGGTCCAGGCCAGGAAGCCGGCCAGGCAGGCGCAGCTGACCTCCGCCGAGCCGGAGACGTTCACGTGGATCACGCTGCCCTCGGGGCACGGGCCTGCGGCGGCGGCGTCCGGGTCAGTCCGCGGCCGAGGCCTGGGACGGCGTCAGGCAGGGCTGGCAGACGTCAGTCAGTCCGGCCAGCCCGCTGTCAACTTAGCAGCCGTCAAACGTCACGTGCGCCAGTCTCGCACAAATTATGCTTTTCGACAATGCCAACACTCTAGTCGAGCAGGAGTTCCGGGTTTGCGGCGCCAGCTGTCATGCCAGTTTCGAATCTGATGGCGATTGGGCACTTACCATGAGAGCAAGCGCGGACCCCGTAGGGAAGCCGTGACCAAGCAGTCCAGAAAGAAGCAATTTCACGTGACCAAATTGTAGAATAACTCCTGTGAGCGTAAACTATACTGATGTGTTTTGCCGTATTCCCGTTACCAGGAAGATGTACGTTTTTCTCTCCTGCCAGTCTCGAGAATGAATGAACAAAGAGGTTCTGGCAATCCACACGGTACTCGGTATCACGTGATGTGACATCTCCCGAGATGACGCAGAATTCCCAGGGATTCGCGGACAAATGATGGGGCAGGCCTCATTCTTTATGTTCCGAAATCCTAGCCTGAAACTGGCTGGTTATAAATCCCGCTAATTGCTACATCTGTTAGAAACTGTGATAAACGAAAACAGGCGGCAGTCGCACGAAAGTCAGGGCGGCTGACCACCGCACAACCGTGGGATGTTTTCCTTTTGCAAAGGTAAACCGCCACAGCGCACGTGAATAACGTCCGTAAATATCACAAAGACTTCCCGGAAATGAGAGCACCACGAAGCGGCGACACGGGCTCCCGTGGCCTTAAAACGTGGCCGGCACCGGAACCTGTGACATAGTCACCAGCCGTGACACTTGGCACGGTCACGCGGCGTGATGCCAGCCAGGGCGTCTGTCGATGGCCGCAGTAACGGGCCGCACCCGTCACGATGATCGGAGCGCGCCGCCGGACGGCGGCCGCCACAAACGGACCCCGCCCGCCGGGAAGACTGCGGGCCCGCGCGGCGGCGGCGGCGCGGCGCGCCACGACCGCCGCGCCCGCCAGCCGAGTCCGATCGGTGCCGGCTGGGCGGCTGTGCGGCCGCCCGCTGCCGTCACGGCCCGCCCGCCGATGGGAGAGGTGCCGCTCGACCGGTCCCCGGGTGCTGTTTACCCGGCCGGTGATGGGCGGCGAGCGGGCGCCGCCGCCGCCGCCAGCCGCCGGCCGCGCCCGAGGAGCCGGACGAACTGCTGAGCAGGCGCTGCGACCTCGACCTCCAACGCTGGGGCTGTGCCCGCGAACCTCCAAGGGCTGGTGCCGTTGATGTGAATCTCCGGACAGGGACACTCTGACTGTGAACCTGTGAGGAACTGTCACGTGACCGCAACTCTCCGAGGTGTACGCTGCTACTGTCAGCTTCTGGACAGAGCCACTGTGACCCCGGCCACGAGGACTTCTGTTGTGCCTTCCAGAAGCGACGCTGTGGGTGCGTCCTTTCAGCGTGGCAGACCCTACTTCACCAGACCTGAAGTAAGCAGGGCATTAACCCCGCTTGGTCTGTGGGTGTTTTCGCGTGTACAACAATGATTGGGTGATTGGTCCAGGGCTCAATACCACGACCCTCGTAACGGATTATTGCTCTGCCAAATGCCGCCTCACGTTCCTGTTCTACGGCACGTTGGCATGACAGAGGGACCGTTCTGAGTCCGAACCAGACGGCAGAGGCCAAGCTGTACAACGGGATCCACAGCGAGCCGGGCCAACCTCCGTTACCATATGTCTGCTCCTCGACGACAGCATCATTAGTATTAGTATTAGTAACAGTATAACATAGCACAAATATAAACAACAGACGCCTTCGAGAGGACCATGCGAAATACCTGAACACCGACTTGGAACACCGACCTTGCAGCGCTCAGTGAGAATTCTCATGGCGTAGCCTCAACGCTGGACAACTCTCCACCGGCCATGATGCGACGGTTACGGGAATCATCGTCCAGTCATCCGTGGAGCCACCAAACGACTCATTAGGAGAGTGGGATACGGTACTGCTGTGCGTGGGTGTTTGGTATTCAAAACGGAGCACTGCATGTAAGCTCACGTTCACCGCGATAAAACCTTTCCATCCCATTTTACTGTTGTCTTATATGGTGCCAGCTCGGAAAAGCGTTTTTGTTAACGAGGTGGGTGGTTATTATATAGTGTATACACACACACACATGTATATATATATATGCATATATATACATATATATATATATATATATATATATATATATATACCGCACGTGCGACAAAATAAATGGAGGCCCTAAGCGGAGGTGTCGCCTTGTATTCTTTTGTGAAGTCCCTGACCCCATGTTGGCCCCATGAACCCCAAGGCCCTGCTCCGCATTCAGCATCGGACCCCCCAATGTTAGGCGTCCCGCAATGTTTTTTGCCGTTTTTAACAAGAGCAATAGGCAATAATAACGCAAAGAACGGCTGCAATTAACAAGGGATAGACAGAAAGTATGCTATATATATATGCACATATATTTCGCTTTCTCCCTCTCCCTCCCTTCCTTTCTCCATCCCTCTCTCTCCCTACTTACATATTCCTACATACACCGATATTTGATACCTCCAATTTCATATCTGATAAATAGTAACAGAAAACTTATAAATATCCGTTGGTCAAAATAAAGTGGGCTAAAATCGCTGAAAAAATCGACCTTTGTGGGGAGGTTGGTTTGTCGGGTCTTCGGCGTTCTAGGGCGTCGCGGAGAAAAAAAACGTGATGCGTATGATGATATCTCGCGAATGGTATCTTTTTCAACCAGGCACCGCCTGGTGGGATGTCAAATAGGGCACCCCATCGCTTTTCTTGAATAACTCCTGAACCACTAGAGTCAGTCCAGCCAAATTTTCACTACCTGTTTATCAATCACTTCTGCATATTTTGATTCTAAAACCATTCCTACGCTAGGTGAGGTCATGGAGATATAAAGTCATAAGTGAAACCTTATATGGATGTTTTCGCCTCTTTGGGCGGTGGTGCGAGCATGCTTGGTATTTTTTGATAATATTCGCGCATATAATGCATGAATTACTTGCATTTACATAGGGCACGGCCCCCAAACGGATATGCAACCGTGACACATCAACATTAGAGGTCATGCTAGGTCACATGCATGATGACAATGGGACTGATTTGCATTGTAGATGGCAGAAATGGTTGCCGCTGACTTTCCTCATCGTTCAAGCCAGACACGCGCATTTACATGCGCCTCTCAGCAAGGTTCACCGAATGCAACGTGAGGGCTTGTCAGATCGCGGTATGAGTAGATGTCAAAACGAAATTAAATGCAATATCGTCAGTGGAAGGTCGTTGAGTAACAGCAGAGAGCAATTATTGCTCCTAGTCAGAGAAAGAAAAATGACTATCTGTCCTGACCTGGTGTGCCTTGACCCGATAGAGCAGACGGCACAGACTTAATTACCATGAGATGTCATTTCAGTTCTGTACTTGACGCAGTTAAGAATCCCAACGAGTAATTATTGCTCTTTGTCAGGAGGAATGCAAATGCAAATGCAAATGCAAATGCAACCTCATCTGACCTGACCTGGACTGACTTTGACTGGATGAAAAGAAGTTCATGGAACACTGATCCTCAGAAGGTTTTAATGGAACACTGATCATCAGAAGGTTTTAATGGAACACTGATCATCAGAAGGTTTCACTTCCGTCCTTTTTGTCACGTGGATCAAAACGGCTGCGAGTAAGTATCGACCTTTCGCATGTAAAGTAAGACCAATGTTTCATCTGACCTAGGCTGACCATGACCTGAGGTTTCTTAACATTTTGGCATGCTTCTGATGGAGAAGATTGTGACATGTCGTTTCATACCCAGTTGGAGGCTCTAAGACCAGTATTACCGATGTACAAATTTGACTATGATGTACAAACCAATGTCAGTTTTTGCGACGTCGTGTTATGCGTTTTACGTGACCTGTGACGCCATCAGTCATGTGACCAGGGCTAATACAGTTTTTTCTGAATCGCGAGGCTCAGAGCTATCGATTGGCGGTTGACCGGTCTAGATCCAACGGTTAAATCCTGAGATAGCATGGAGTGCCCTTGTTGACACTCCCAGGCGGTCGCGGGTACAAAAACACGCCAGGCGTCACCAGGTTAAGGTCTCACGTCAACGAATGCCCTACCAGGTCGGGTCAAATGTCAAAAATTGGCAGAAAGCGATACTTTTTCGAGTTCAAGAGGAAATGAATGCCAAAGGATAAATGGTGATGAAACGAAACGGATATTACAGCGTTCGTAAATCAGCTATGAGTCTATCTGCATTCCACATGATTGTATTTTGCCGTGGAATTCGACCCAGGCAATGCTAGGTCAAAATCTTGTCAAGCGGAGTTGTCGGCTTAAATGCTTTCTCGGAGCTGCAGAAAACATTCTTGTAAATGTTCAATGTTAATATCATTTGCATTGAATAGATGTTGAATAGACGAACAGATGCTGAAGTCAAATGTAGAATGCAAATTAACAAGCACTATTGTCGGATGACATATGAAGGTCATTTCAGGTCATCCAAGGTCATCTTAAGTCATCCAAGGTTATGTGAATCCAACAACCTAGAATAATCTCGAATTAGCTAAAAATGGCAACTTGGATCCCTTGGGCGTTTTCGAGCTGATATCTAACTCAAAATCTAATTTTATGCATGCCGTGGTATTGCAGATTCATCACTCCGCGGCCGACGCTGCTCTGCCCGTCTGAACAAAAGTCAGGCATTCGCTGCATTGCGCCCTCTTTTGATGAAATAAACGACAAACTGCACTAAATTTATATCATTCGATCCCTTATACATCAAGCAATCCGAATATATAGGTTGTTTTGCAATATCTGTTTTCTACTGCATTCCCAAAGATAAAAAACGTGCCTCCCGCCATAGGATAGGACCATAGGACCTCAAAATACACCCTCGATAATGCCGGCAGTGGGCATAAACCTATCAAATCTATGTGTAGTTTTATAGAACATAAAATTTGGAGTCTGTTGGTGTATATGTTATTGCATTTGTGCACTCCAACCGTCTAACAGTGAAACAAAACCGAGACCGTTGTAAACCGGCCCCGTCTGCGGGCGAAAACGGCTGAAATGGTTCCCGTTATGGCGTCATAGCTCGTTACCATGGCAATGCAGAAGTAAACTTTTTCACCATAAGATGCGGAAAGGATGCCCCGAAGACACATGAAGTTTCAGATGGATCAAACAAACCGTTCAGAATAATCCTCGGAAAACCCCAGGGGGGAGGGAGGTTGTATCACCCCCTTAAACGGGGGAGGATTAAACGGGAGAACTGCAAAGACTGCACAGAATTCACCGCCTGTACACTAGCAGGTTCATCAGGCAACAACTCATTTCCCGATGACAGGTGGCGACATAAACCTGTCATCGCCGGATTTAGCACTACCGCGAGGTAGCATAACCTGTCCCGACCCCGCACGACATACCGCGAGATAGTCCGGGTCCCATGAATTCAAATGCCCATTTGAAATGCCGGTTAGGTCATGGCGCGGAATAAATTGCTTCAGAATGGCGGCAGACACGCCAATAAGGAGGGCGCGGCGGCTTTAAACTGAGCAGCCGCCGACGCGGCGCGTCTAAACGTCGCCTGACGCCTGACCGGCATGCCTGCAGCCATGGACCTCCATGGGGGGGAGGCAAGCGCTTCGCCGTCTCTTCCTTTGACGAATTAACCATTACGTCTATGGACGCCACATGATGACTTACAGCTTTGATGTCTCCCATGGATTTCTGACCGGACAATACTGTTGCATTTTGGAGCAGCCGTAGGCGACCTCAAGATGTCGTCCTCAGACATCGCATACCCGGCCCGTCGCCACCGACGAGGCGGCGAGCCGCCCTTCCCCCGAGGCCCGGCGCGTGACTGACCTTGCTTGCCGATGGGCACGCACTGTCGCGTGGGCGGCCAGAACGCGTGCTGCTGCGGACACTGCAGGCTCTCGGAGACGGTCACCGTCTCTGTGGAGCCGGTCGGCTCCGGAGAGGCGGCCGTCACTCGGGCGGGGGAGATCACGCGTCGGTACTGCGGCGCGGCCACCTGCACCCGCCGGGACACGGCCGGCCGCGCCGCCGGCCGCGCCGCCGCCGTCACCGCGTCCTCCGGCCCGAAGAACGCGTGCGCAGGCTCCGACAGGCCGAAGACGCGGTCGGCGGCGGCGGCGGAGACGGTCGGCGGCGACTGCGGCAGGTCCAGCGCCGTTTCCGGCACGCTGGCGGTCACCAGCTCCGGCTCCGGCTCCGGCGCGGCGGCGGCGGTCGGCGGCGGCGGCGGCGCGCCGGCCGGCCCGCCAAACGACATCACCGACTGCACGGTGGAAAGGAGGGATGAGCGGTGCGCGGGCACCTGCAGCTGCAGCACCGGTCCCGACGGTCCGCCCGACACCTTCTGGCCAACGATGGTGACGGCAGGCCGCAGCGGAGCCACGCCGCCGGCCAGCGCCGCCAGCACGCCGCAAAATACCCAGCAGGCCATGGCGCGGCAGCCGCTGACGCCCGCGCCCCGCTCCGTCTACTGGCGGCTCGGGCGGCCGCCGCCGCCAAACCTCGCGTAACGGTGTGGTGCGCGGCGCGCTGCATGGCTGATCTCCCGCGCCGAGCAGCCGCCGCTGGACAAACAGCTGGCGCAAGGCAGCGGACCGCGTCGCCCGGGCGTCACGCCGCGCGGGCGGCAGATTTACGCGCGCTAGTGGGATGACGCCGGCTGTTTTCCTGCGGCTCAGTCGGCTCTTCTGACACACCAACCTACTCCCCGTAATTGATGGCGGCGGCTCCGTGTCAGGCGCTGCCGTGACGCGGCGGACGGAGTGCGGCAGCCACGACCGGCACCCACATGTGAACGGGGCGTGCCGGTCTGGCCCGGCCCTACTTCGCTGCTCCGATGCATCCAATTTCGACGCACGTCGTTGGCGATGCAAACGCGGGGAATCGCGCGATCGCCTGACGCGCCGACCGCCGAAAAGGCGGGCTCCTGGAAGGACACTAACGGTTTTCGAACGCGCTGGACGCGCGTTAGAACGCGCTGGACGCGCTGGACGAACGTTCTGACGCGAGTCATGGGCGACGTTCGGCGCGAACTCGACCACAACGGTCACGCGACCCGGCAAAAGTGTGCCGACTGCTCGGTTGGCGGTCCACAGACAGGTCGCAGCAGGCAATGGCAGTGCGCAGAATCACGAGATCGGCTCGACAAACGAGGCCAAAGCCGTGCCGGTAGCAGGTCTGTCCTGAGGCGATCCGCTTCAACAACGTTTTCGGCGCGTCGCTGCCGTTAGCATGCCCGGCGTGTTTGCGATGCTGCTTCATGATTGAAGGTAAGAAAGAAATAATGAAAATAAATGACGACGTGCGCAGAAAAGCAGCCAGAAGCAGCTGCCCAGTGCTGTGACGGACAAATCCAATCATCGTCATCGCATCGGATGGCGATGATTGGATCCAGGAGAGATTCGAGACGCGTATAAGATCTTTTCTCGATGAGAAAGGAAGAGAAACAGATGAGCTCCCTCACACGCAAGTCCAACTAAATGGCACGAAAGGTAACGTAGCAAGTGAAGCAGCTGTGCTTGAGAAACTCACCCAATAAAAACGTCTCTTTCCTGACGACTGGCGTGTTCATGAGCGACCTCCGACAAAACGACGTGCCTACAAGCTATTATCTTCCTAGCCATCCCCATCCCGTTGGCTCAATCTAGCGGACACAGGACTCCCGCACGCAAACTTCCTCATCCACTCTGCTCGGCCCCGACGGATCACACTTATCCTCTGACAAACGATTCCCGCGGGCGCGCCGCCGCCGCGCCGCGCCTCACAAAGGCGCAGTCGCCGCCGGCGGCCGGCACCGGAAATCGGCCAGCCGGTCCGGGCCGCGTCCGGCGTCGGAGGCCGGTAACGGCGCCGCCGTCGTCACCTTCGCTAACGGGCGGCGCCGGAACCGACAGGCCGGTCGAGCGCGGCGCCGGGCCTCACAGCGGGACGGGCGGTTCGATGTATGCGCCGGCGCGCCCATTATCGCGGCGGGCTGCCACGCGCCGGCGCGCCCGAGCGGCCGGTCCCACAGGGCCCGTCCGACGCGGCGTTCTCCCACGGCAATCCAAGCTGCGGTGGCCAGTCGTGTCAGCGCCGACCTCCGGCGGTCTCCTCCAGTGCCGCCGCCGCCGCTGCTGATTCTGATCCGTGGGCGGAGGGGTGGGCGGCGGCCGGCCGGCGCCGCCCGGGGAGCTGCCGACGGTCACGCCTGGCCGGGCGCTGGCCGCGACAACACGCCGTGTCGTTCACCTGCAGACGGCCGCCAGCGCAGCCAGCCGTGCGGTCACGGCCGCCAGGGCTCTCCACCGGCCAGACTCAGTCGGCGTACACCGCACAGGCAGGCCCGTAGCCAAGGGTGGGGAGTGCATGGGGGAACCCCCTGAACCAAGCAGTCTGTATTAGATATTACGCGTTTTCACGGGAACACATACATCTTCCGATAGCTACGACAACGGCCAACGTTTGATACGTTTCGACATGGCCGTTTTGGGGCCATTACCGTGACCTGGGAGGTCATTTTGCGACCTCAAACCAAAAAGTCGGATTTCGTTGAGCCACGTACGTGACGAGCAGCACACTGAGTTTTACCGCGTTGCTCTATTTTTTTTTCAAAAACTAGTGGGGCGAGGGCGTTTTAGGTCCCCACCGAACGATGGTGTAAAAATGGCCCCGCGAGGCGGAGGTTAGAAAACTGAAACATTAAAAAGAGCTAAAAACAAAACTAGAAGTGACCTTTGATCTGAGACGGGTTACGTGAGATGTCTTTCGATGCAGTGTGTCAACAGCAGAACAATTATGTACATCCTATGCATATTGCATTCATAGCTTAGAAAAATCTCGAACGCAAAATATGTCATGCTATGGAGTCATTTTAGATTTTGACCTCGAAATGACCGAATCTCCCCGGACGATAGTTCCGTGGAAAATGGAATTCTTGCTGGGAATAGGTAAAATAGTCCTGTTCGTCTTCCAAGAACTCACGATAATCATTGTCATGGCTGGATGTCAGCCAGCTTCTCTAGACAGAACACGACGACACGATCCTTGTAGGACTGTAACATCTCGGCTTTCGCTATCTACAGGTCTTCACGCATTTTGGGTTCAGACTTGTTGCGAACAATGTGGCCCCGATTCTTCTCGAAGCGCTTGAACAAATAGATCTCCGGTTCCGAAGATGGACAAAAGCACGTGGTGAAATCCGCGTCTGCCACCAGTTGGAAGACATGATGACGACAAGCGAAGCAAAGAACCTGTCGCCTAAACATCTGCTGAAGAAACGTCCATACTCCCAGCACTTGTCCCATGTTGCCGGTTGTGGCGCCGAAGCTCATTCCGACGACCCAATGCGAGACCTCGCAGTCTTCCAGACAATGCACGACAGCGTTGGCTGTCGCTGCGCCAGCTCCGTTTGCGAGCTTCGGAACACCGAGGAGCTTTGCGACACACCCTGGACCGATCACAATGACAGGGAGATGATCCACCTTCTCCTTTCCATCGTCAGGTAACAGTTTGCCGTCCCAGCGGACCACGTGGTTGGATGGCGCTGGGAAAGAATGCTGGATTTCCTCCGCAATGGCTCTCCTCTGCGATCTGCTCGACCGCCCGAGCCAGCGTCTATTGATCGCGAGTTCAGAGGAGCCGTGGCCGAGGGCCGAGGCCGTCGCCGATCGGAAGTGACCCCAGAGCGATCACTGAGCTTTGTCCGATCGCGGCCAGACCAGGAGAGAATATGTTCTTGGCTCTCCTGCAGGGCCGCTCCGAAGAAGAAGGCATGGCGAAGGGCTGCGGGTCAGCCTCATCCGTCAGATGAGGCTGACCCGCTGATCCTCATCCGTCAGGTGTGCGCTGTCGGTAGACGAGGATTCCAGTTGAGCAGCTGCCTCCTGCTCGGCTTACTCTTCAGTCTGACACCGGGTCCTTTCTGCGGCCTGCTGTTATTGAAAATCTCGCTCCTCAGACTTCAGACTTCAGATTTCAGACGTATATTGAAGCCATCCGCAATAGGCTCGCGGCTATTACGGCCTCTCGTGAAAAGTAATAAAAACAAAGGGTCAACGGTCATCAATATATGCAATCGCTGTCAAACATACAAGGTACGCGGTCACTGTCATTCGAACGACTTAAAAAAGTACACAAGAGGTAAACAACAACACACTAGGGCAGCACGTCACCCCTGATCTTTGCTTAGGTCGCGTCTCAGGTGGCGACCAAACAGGGAGATGGGGAGCCGCAGCAGATCGGGTGACAACGAGTTGAGCAGCCGCACTGCACGGCTCCAAAAACGCCTCCGACCCATCTCCGTGCGAGATCTTTGTGTATACATGTTACCGTCCTGCCTGGTATGTCGGTCGCGATGCTCCGCAACACATGAAAATTCGGTGGTCAGTGATTCAGGCTCACCCATGCAGCGCACACTAAGCGCCAGGCACAGTGAATGGTATGATATCAGTTTCTCCATGCTGAACCAGCCCAGTCTCCGTAGCAGATCCGCTATATGATCCAAATTTCCTTTGGCCAAAAATAACTCTTGCTGCAGAGTTGATGATTTCCTGGGGACGACACAGGTTTTCTGAGTA
Organism: Capitulum mitella; assembly: GCA_030062745.1. Lineage (NCBI taxonomy): Eukaryota > Metazoa > Arthropoda > Thecostraca > Pollicipedomorpha > Pollicipedidae > Capitulum > Capitulum mitella. Next base: position 23,935,542 of record CP099848.1, on the reverse strand, counting down.
CCACTGCCATATACCGAGATGCAGTGTCGGATCTGCTAGAGAACCAGAGCATTGATCAGAGCGGAAATAACGTACAGCGGCGGGTAACTCCTCAGATGTTATAGGCTACTTAGAGTGCCGAAACAGCGCCTAGTAACGGCGGTTATGTGGGGGTCCCGGTTGAGACGGCGATCAAAGGTGAGTCCCGGATTTTTAGCTTCCGAAACGGGGAGGAGATTGCGGTCGCGGAATTTTACCGTGAAATAAGGGGCGCAGCGCAGATTTTGTGCAGCTTTTGTGCAGATTTTGCGCTAATGCTAATGCCCAACAGCATCAGCTGACTCTTGCTGGCATTTTCTTTTGGCCCGTTTGTTCGGAACCAAACATCAAGAGAAGCCAGGACCTGTTCCTTCGTGGCAACGACGTTTCGGAGTTCGGATTTTTTACTTTTTTGCTTTTTTATTTTTCTAGCCAAAATTTGAGTGTCGCCGGCGTACTGGACGACTACTGCGCCCTCAGCGAACAGACCGAGGTCGTTTGCGAAGGCGTAGTAGAGCAGGGGGCCGAGAGCGGAGCCCTGGAAAACTCCGATGCTGTTGGGGAGCGGGGCACAGATTTTAGGGTTCCCTGAGCGTCATTGATGCTGACACTCTGGGGTGATTACGGAGGTACGCCGCAACCAAGAAGTGTCGTTTCCGTGAAACTGCAGTCTGGTCAAGAGTTAAGCGTGGTCTGTCACATCCAAACAATTGCTCAGATCCAGTAGACAAAGTAGGGACATCTCCTCACGGGCATTGGCTGAAAGGATGTGGTCGGATATGGATATCAGCGCGGTTTCCGTCGAGTGACAAGGACAGAATCCGTGCTGAGATGGGAAAAGGAGGTGGTTCTGGGACAGGTAATGGTAGAGCTGTAGATGGACGGCCCGCTGTACAGTCTTAGCAATGACAGGAACGATGGAAATCGGCCGGAAGTTGGATGGGTTAGTAGGATCTCCCGATCTAAAAATGGGATAAACGAGGGGATGTTTCCAGGAATTTGGGACATCGGAGAAGGAGATGCTGGAATTGATCAAATGCAGGAGCACCGCGCCGATCGCATCAGAAAACGTACGGATCACGCGAATACTGGCACCGTCCTCGCCGCAGGCAGCCGACCCGTTCATGCCAAGCGCGATTGCTCGCAGCTCAGACAGCGTCAGGGACGCCAGGCTAAACGCACAGGCGCCAACACGTGACAGTCGGCAAGGCAAGCCGGCGTACCCCCCATGTCCTCACCTCACCGGCAACGCGGGGCCCCACGCTAACGACAAAAAACGAGTTTGATTGGTCCGGCGTCGCTTCGGGCCGCTCTCGGTCGGCCTTCCCGCCGTAAACGGCCGACCGAATCGCCTTCCACATAGTCAGCCTCGCCCTTCCTCTCGGATCCGTCGCTGGGTGTCAAGGCAGGGGTCACGCCTGATAGCGGAGCGTACCGCTCTGTTTAGGATTTCATACTCGGTCGACCCGTGACCAAGTACCGCCAGTGCCTCGCGGCGATGAGACATGATCACTTTGGTTTCATCACTGACCGCTGGAGCACAGGCATTCCTATTTGCATAGTACGCACAGGAGCACGAGCGTCGATGATAGGTAAAAACGTGTCAGGGAACCTCTTCCATTTGAGCGTGACCATCGGCGAGGAAAACACTAGATCCCAGTTTCCACATAAGGGATTGTAATGAAAAGCGGTTACATCGATGCGGCGAAGGCGGCGAGATTTGACAATGTGCTGCTGTGGGCGAAAGCGAGGCACGTCTGTATACGCACGTACAAATTTGTGTGGGCTAAAATGTCAAAAAAACGGTACCATAGCGTTTTACGAAACGACGGCAGTCCGTCATGATAATATCCGACGGGGACTAGTAGAGTGCGTACAGTGCGCAACAAACTGGTACGGTGAATAGTCGGTTAGAAAGTTTCCCTACCTTTTTTGGCAGGATCACAGGCTGGCTTTAAAAAAGGTCACGCCAAAGTTTAAGTCACGACAAATTAAAATTTTCGTCGAAGGATAAACGACGAGTAAACGTTGATACTGGGCTTCTAGATCAGAGAAGTCGGCCTCGAGATCCGTCACATTGCGCCTCGGGGGACGGCACGCTGTGCCTAGGATAAACTGACGTCTGCTATCAGGCCTCACCAAAACCCGCAAGGTCTCAAGCTTGCTGCCTGGCTTCGTTTCCGAGGTGACCTTGAGGGGGAACGCTGATGCTGTCCCTGGCGGCCAATGCCATCCCGCAGTAACCGCGTTCGTCGAGTCGGTCGGCACGGTAGAGGCGGTAACCAGGCAGGATCAGTAGGCGGCTCGGGCGTAGACGGTTTGAGCCACGTCTCGCCGAGTGCCATCAGGTCGCAGCTTCGGCGATGGAACTCACCATATAGTTCGAGTAGCTTTGATTTCAGGGACTAAATGTTCAGGAGTCCGACGGATAGGTTGGATCGAGCCGTACCCGATGACCGTCCGTCCCAGCGGTGGCCGACTCTGCTCCCCCGGTGCCGTGACCCGGGCGCGCGCCTGCCACGCCTCGTCCGGCGCCGGCGGCCACCAGAGTCCGCCGGTTGGCCGCCTGGTGCGGCTGACCCCGGGCACGGCACGCCATCAGCTGACGCACGGTCAAGACCACGGCTCAAGGTCACGCGGACCAGCGCGGCCAGCGGGCTGACCGCTGGGAACGGTCCGGCAGCGGAGCCGCGGGCGCAGCAGCCAGCACCAGGGCGTTAATGACGGCGAGGAGAACAGTCAGACGTAACACATTTCGATGAATCGAAGCTCCGGACGGACCGCGCATGATGAGTGTGATGGAAGGCGGTCAACTGGTGGAGGTGTCTTCTCACATCCTTGCTGAAACAGGTCCGCTCGCCCGCACCGATCCATTCGGAATCGACGCAGGTCGCGGCAGGTATTGGGAAGTCGGTGAGCAATTTGTGCGGTGGGTGACGCACTCCACACTCACACTCTCAGTCAAACTCCCAGGCAGTCTTTCGCAGACACCCTCAAGAGGCCACCGGCGGTGGGCAGGGAGGGACGGGGAGCGCCGGCGCCGCGACCGTACGCCGGCGCGGCGCGCAGGCAACTCGTCCCAAAAAGAAACGTGTCCTCCTTCCCAGAAAGAAACTTCTCGACCCTCACCACGAAGCCTCGGCAGCCTGGCTCCCACTGGGCCTGAAGATAGTCTCTGTCCTCTTGGATTTGGATGTTCTTAATGGAGCCGGTATGTGCATTGTCAAAAAGGCCTTTGAGACTGTTCCTAAACTTCTGTGTCTCCAATTTCGAGGTGACCTCCTCAGAGCTGACCTTTGAGGACAGCTCGGTGCCGGTCAAGCTTTCTATCGAGCTTCGTTATCACGTTCCGCTCCGGCGCAGTGGGTAAGTGGGCCTTACTCCATGCCCTCATCACTTCGAGGACGGCCTCTGTTTCGGCCTCCCTCCGGGTAGGCTTATCCGCACGGTGAAATATCGCTGCAGCGTTTCTGCCAACATAAGCAGATTATTTCCTTGCCGTCATTCGACCAGAGCACGGACCAATCAAATCTTGGCTTTTTTCGTGGTGCTCGCTTTAGTACCATAGGGTTCGAAAATACAAGGCAATCTCTGCATTGACGCAAGTCGCCGCTGGCGGTCCTTGAACATCTCGCCGTCTCCGGACGTTCGGGAAATGATCAGACCGCCACTTCAGTCCTCACGCAGCGGCCACCCAATAAGTAAACACCAGTGACGCTCGCACCGTCCCCGTCCCCTCCCACACACACCTCTGTGCACCTTCTGGAAAGTCGTATGCGAGCCAACCATCCTCACGAGCTGCCGCCGGCGGCGGCTGACAATACATTCAGAGCTCGCCCGACGCAGCTGGAGGTGGGGAAGAGGAATGAGCCCGAGCGCAGGATACTGAACAAAGTGCAGATCGGTGCTGTGAACAGGGAAGCCTAATTTGGCGTAATATTCCTTCTCCAAACAGGACATTTGCGCGCTACAGATGCGAGACACATGTCAGCTGACTTAGGAGCCACAGGACAGTGGTAAACATTGATCAAAGTTAATGAAATTTTGCGCAAATACATCTTTTCAATGCGTCTAACGTAAACATACAAGCGCACTTTTGGAAAGTTTACAAAAGTTCGTTTGAGAACCACCCAGTTCATCACTGACGGTACGGCCAAACGACGCCTGTGGCTCTTGCGCTCTCCGGGATAAACCGCTGTCAATTCATAGGTCAAGAAGATACCGATGTAGTGGTAGACACCCTGAACAGCGAGGTGCCTTAACCGTATTCCCGGAGGGCTTAACGGTATGGCCGATTCCCGGCAGGAGGCCGATTGCCCCCCCCCCCCCGAGATCTCGAGAACTACATCCGATTTCATCGCAACAAACGACAATCGGTTTGCCATGACGTAAAGTAAACTTTTAAGAAGTTTTCAAAATTCTGAAAGGAGTGGATACAGGGTGGCAAAAATGTCAAAATGGGGGATACTTTGGACTTCCTAAAACTCCGTTGTTTATGGGCCGATTTCGATGAAATTGGGATGAATAGAGATATTATGAATGGGATTTTTACCATCGGTACACATTTGAAATTTTGAGAAAATTCATTGGCGTTCACAGGGTTTCAAAAATAGGAGGATTAATTTTTTTTATCACTGAATGAACAAAAAAGGTAAAAGTGCTTTTTCGGCTTCTGCTAGTCATGTTATGCTAAAGAAGTGCAAATCGTATTGCAATGTTTGATTAATGTTAGCATAGGCGGTGCCAGGGACATGAAAAAGTGGGAACTGTCGTGGTCACATGCTCCTCAGACCAACCTGTGACATTTGACCTTAAATGACTTCAGTGACCTTGTGACTTGAAGTGATCTCGTGTGCGTTGAATATTATCTGTAAACGTTCTCAATCACTTGATTCCGTTTTACGGTTATTGTGATATATTGTGATATAGGATACGCGCACTGACATTTTAGGTCATAGCTCCGTGACCCGACCTGATATCAGGCTGGAACTTAATGCACAAGTAGAGGGTACTCTTCTACGTCACATGTCTTTTGGGTTTGTCATTTAAAAGAACAGTGTCGAACTCATTACGATAAAACGGAATTTTGACTTCTCACCTTAACCTGACCTTGTAAAGTGGCCCCAGATAAACAAAATTGTGTTTGCAGGTTTCTCAGCTATTTAGCTATACATTCATATAAAGTTTTAAGTTCTATCTTAAAAACGCTATTTTTGGCATTAATTTTCCTTTTACTCTGAACAGGGCGAAAAAAGGCCTGAGGTGCCTCCCAAAAACATTGTCTGGCTCCGACCCGGAGTAAAACTGAATTTCAAAATTCTGTCACAGTACGTAAAAAGAATAGCTAGTAAAAGTCACTAAGTTTCGTGAAGCTCTGGAAGTCAAAAACTCTGGAATTGGCAAGCAAAAAACCCGAGGGGGACGGATTCAGCCCATCCCTGCCGGGAATACGGTTAAAAGCCTGGTGCCTGCATCGCTGGATGAGGCTGGTCGTGCCTTTTTGCGTCATCTTGGCTGGCGCCGATAAATCCCAGATGATCCGCGTGATTGCACAGGGATGGCGGCTGATTGGAGTCGGCCGCTTGTTCAGCCTATCTATGTGGGGCAGAGATACCCGAGGCCAGCCTCACAGGGCCGGGCCCGCAGCCGCTTGTTCGGACGCGCGTCACGCGCTCGTGCCGTCACGAATTAGCGGCCCCCCGGACAGACGGGTTACTACCGCTTCCTTTGACCCGATGGTTGTTTACCCGGTAACAACCGCGCTGGCGAGCTCATTTCTGGATGTCCTGCTTGAGGTGCACTTGCTGCTGGGAATGACGAGCAGCAGGTGCACCTCTTTGCCGGTACCGGACTTGATTGCCTCCAAAGTCCGGGAGCTTGTAAAGACCATTTTTGACTGTTAAGGTGCCGGACTTAAGGTTATCTGTTTTCCGGTTCGGCCGGGGCGGGATATAAGTCACCGTCGACGGATGGACTAATCGGGCTTTTATTTGACCGTTAGTTACTCGCACTATCTTACGAACTCAGGGCTGTCCAGCAATTGCAGCAGACTAAAAATGCACAGCGAACAGGCGGCCTCAAACGCTTTCTAGTGGAAGGAGGCCTTTGTGTCTTGGTCGGCTCGGCGCGTCGGCGCAAAGGTTTCCCACGTTAAATAGGGTATGATCACTATGACATCATCTTCAGTCTTTATGGCGCACAAACTGGTTCGGGCATGCAAAAGTCGAGGAAACAGATGAGATTGAAGAACAAAGTCGCCAGACGTCCTCGACTATCCAGTTGTGATTGGCGTGACGGTGTGGTGACTCAGGATGTCACGGGGCTCTTTGGTTGGCCGGTGTAGGGTGGCCGGCCCTTTGGTGGTTGGATGCTCAGGCCGCCGCCGGCCTGGGGTTCCCGATGAGCGCTGGAAGGCAGGGCGTCTGCTCGCGACGAGTAATCCAGTAACAGCGCTGATCTGTTACTGGGTCCGCGGGATGTCTTCGGGATGTTTCCATAAATCTTCCAGCGCCAGAGTCTTCCCTTGGTTCCAAGTTCATACTGCACTACAACCACTGGGAGAGAAGTCACCGCCGCCCCTTTCCAATATACATTTTGGCTACGTTTTCGTGGCTGTAGAAAAGCTTGCCACTCACCTTTTTCACCTTTTTTAATCGATTCCACTCGTATGGTGTAAGTTTCATTTCAATGCCGATATCAAAACAACTTTGCGGCGTTCCTATGGGACGTTTCTCTTTGCATGTTATTACAATGTAACGCCGAATCCAGGAAGCGGGTCAAAACGTGGACCTTGAACGTCGTCATCGAGAGATATACCTCATTAAGGTAGAACAGCAGCAGATGGCTGCTGAATAATCGAGAGGGCAGACGCTCGCTCATTCGCAACGAAAATTTCTGATTCATTTACATCCTGAGGAGCACACAACCCCACGTCATCTGCAGAATCATTAAGACCGTTCCCAGGACATGCATACAAAGCTCAGTATCCCATTTAACAAAATGGTCCGCGCCTTGTTAGACCGTCCCGTGCGTCCGTGATAAAGCAAAAAGGGCAGCCGCGATATAGATCGCTTAACGGTGTACATGGGGAACGAAACAAACGAACTCCTTCCGCGAAGCTTCACAATTTGTGTTATCCGTGTTATCCGGTTATCAGGCTTTGCTGACCTGCGGCAGAGTACCGGAGGTGATGCTGATTTCATTATCGCTGGGTGTTTCATCATAAAAGCCAGTGAGTAATCACTAAAGATAGATAAATCCTGTTTATGTTTGATTTCCAGGAACCAAGATAACTATATCAAAGAGGCAACAGCGTAGCCATCGCTATCCTGTTAAGCCTCTTTTGCATGATTGCTGTACTCCAAGATAGCAGAAATGGAAAGTAAAGCAGACATCCGCTGTCATTTGGTAAATTGGCTAAGAGCGTTGTAAAAAGGGATTTCAGAAGAAGCTTTTAATCTGCAACGTTTTTGGGAGGGCAATGGGATCGTTGGTGCTGTGCGGCAGAACCGATGTCGTAAATGTTGAAAGCTGGAGCGTTGGTGCAAGACACGCGTCCGGAGTTTTGTCGCTTATGGCATCGTATATGGCGTATGTTCTGTCACTACTTCTATCGGATGTACTTTTGCTATCTATCAAAATTGAAATTGGTACCGCTGGCAACACCGCGGTCCCATGTCGTGTCACGTATAACGCAACATGGAGAGAGAAAGGAAGAGAGGGGGAAGAAAGGGAGAGAGAGAGACAATGAGAGAGAAACGAGCGACTGTGCTGGACTAAGAAAACAGTATCTTTTTAATTTACATTCAGGACATTATTTAACTTCGTTCAGGACTAGTGCATCTATGGCAGTTGAAATGCTATTCTTTTTTGCGTGCCAGGGGTGCATTCTGTTTGCTTTAGAAAGCCTTCCGGCGAAACGAATCGGCCGCAGTTATAATTAGATATGTAACTTTTGAATAAATCACTGTGGCAAAAATAATACAACCAGTATCTGAAGCCGGTGTCTGTACAAAAAACAACGTCTGACTGCCTGACTCACCTTCAAAACAGGATCAGCACCTGTTTTTCACTGACTGGCTGTCGAAATAACAGTGGGCGCGGCATACTGGCTACCAAAACGAGAGCAAAGCGCGCGTGTGATGGGCTGGCCACGCGTGGGGCTCTGGGACAGCAATGTGGTGGGTTGGCCGCGGAGAGAACTCGGTCGGGCAGACTTGCGGCTGGCTGACCGAGAGGAGAGCTACCTGACAGTACTGTGGTGAGCTGACCGCGGGGACGGCTCGTCGACAGAGCTGTGGCTGGTTGGTTGAGGGGAGAACGGCAACGTAGGCTCATATCCGTCAGCCGGATTAGGTATTCCATCACGGAGCTGCGGTGTGATAATGCGCCCAATGCATCTTCCCTGCCCAGCTGATGGTCGGAGAAGATGTATGATATTATGCCAAACAGCGAGAACACGAATCACCAAACCATCATTACCTCGAGGGCTATTGCTGCGTGCGCTTTTATTGCAATGTGACTGTTCATTGAGCGAGCGTTCGCATTTAAAAGGAACGTTGACAGACACGAACTTGTCCATGCGTGAATGAGTACCAGCAAGTGGAAAGGGCAACTCATCCAGATGTGTCTTCGAATAATTCCGCCAACGAAACGGCAATTGTGACACGTCCCAATTTCGCTTTAGACCTTGTCGTCGTGTGGATCGGTGTCCAGAGGAAAATTAGCCATGTTTGGGTTTACTGAGGCGCATCGGTTCGGGTAGGCAATGCGGAATCTGATTCCAGCGCCATTTACTTTACACATTCGAATATTAGTTTTGAAAAATCAGATACTCTTCTAATCATATGGCTTTACGGTGACAATGTCTCAGCATTCATTTGCAATTTTGAAAAATGTTCACATTACTGAACATAACCAAACTTCTGGCCTTTTAAATGCTATCATTTGCTAAGGTTTTGTATGTTCGACTTTTATCGGAGGTGCTTTGTTTCAGCTAGATTATATTCGAACGCCACCAAACTTGCTGGTGCTCAACACTACTATTATAAGCACCAACCAGTTTTTAACCCGCCCCGGCTGGGGGAGGCGGTTGACCGCCCCCTTGAGGTTTTTCTAGGATTGCGAGAGAACGAACAAACGCAGCGTCACGAAATTTCATGTACCGTTTGCTTGATCAATTTTACATCTTGTGTCAAAGTTTTAACCTCAGGTCACGTCAGGTGTCTGACCTAGGTCAGGTCAAGCGGACCTATGTCCAAAAAAGTTTAGCGCCCTGTAACTTTTTCGGGAAACAAGATATCACAATAATATTTGCAGGGATTAGAAATTACATTTGCTGTCTGCTGTCTCAGATTTTTCGGAACTTTCTGGGTCATTCACCTAAGATCAAGCCTATTTTTAAGATATGTTCTCGTTTTTTTCGGAAACTGACGGAATCTTTCATCACATTTGTAGTGTGAAGTGATGCAAACATCTAGTTGCCGTCAATGGGCAAAGTATCATTGACTTCCAGCCATTGACCTGAGTTCAGGTCACGAACGACTGTTGTGAACCAAAATGTACCACCGTCAAAATCAGCGATAAATTACTCAGAAAGAGTACAAAATGGCAGAACTGGCTTGCACCGACGCAAGTAATAACAAGAAACTCAAAAAGTTTACAAAACTGCATATTTTGGAAATAAATAGGCTTTCGCGGATAAGACTTCGCCAGCTGTGTAGATTGATAACTAATGAATTTTTTTCCAAATTTAAGCATGAGAAACCATCACAAGAACCACTAAAATTAATAAAATTTACATGGATAGGCTTATGCCGCGAAAATAAAGGAGCGCAAAACTAGTTCCCGTTATATGCGTACGGCTGCGGCACACGCCGACAACTGGCGTGAGAATTGCCGTGTCTTGAACTCAACGTTTCGGCCTATATATTGAACAAATCAGAGGCATTGGACGTGTATAGGCATCTGCGGACCTTTACCTGTGCGTTGGTGCCTTTACCTATGCGTTATTAGTCACAGCCCATGAGCGTCAGGCCGTTTCTCGCTTTCATATAGTCGGCTATGAGAAAACATATAGGCCTTAAATGGCTTACATATTGTCCAAAACTAAAAATGAGACCAGTTTCGAGCTCTACCTGTCACGAGCTTTCCAACGTTGTGGTTATTTTTTATCGTGCGGCCAACCGTTCGTGAGCTAGAGGGGGAAGGTCAACCGTGAGTTAGGCGGTCAACCGCCCCCTCCCCAGTCAGGCGTGATCTACGAACCGTGGGCGTGAACCGCCGACCCACGGTCGGGCGCGGGTTAAAAATGCATTTTGAAAAAGATGTTCTCGTCTGCTATACGTGTATGCCAGTCACAAAAGACATTTAGCACCGGTTGCATATCGTGCGATAAACCGTTACGAGCATTTGCCACTAGCAACCAGTCAAAAAGTTAACTGAAAAATCAAACTGGGTACCATTCAAATCGGAAACGGACGTTCTAGACGTTCGTCTTCGTTTCATCTCTCTATCTTGATTAGGATGAAAACGAACAAGTCCATTTCAACCATCATTTCAGTTGCAACCACATTCCTTTGATCGGGGCGCAGGTGAAAATGCTTTCTACTGACAAGGATAAAAGAACTGAGTAATCCGTTGGTAAAAAAAATCATGATTCGTTGCCCAGTGAACACAGGATAATTATTTGCAGGAAACGTAACGGCTGAACACTTGTCCCGTTATTTCTTCTGCTAGTTCACTTTAAGTGCATTCGGCCTACACGTCCTCGCCCGTAACGATACTTCGGTCGTTATTAAGCCTCCATAGAACGCCGCTGCACGTGAAACGCCGAGCAGTGTTGCCGAGCCAGAACTGGCCGCTCTCTTCTGCTGAACATAGCCGGATACTGTCCGCCCTATCCGGCCTCCCGGGAGCGGTCGTCTCAGCACAGGTCGTTATGCCGCTAATAGGATCAGACGGCTCGTGGGCTGCCGCTGCGTCTGGAACATTCCGCGGGGATGGCGGCGTGCAGTGCCGCAGTTCGGCTTTGTTAGGAGGGGCAGGGGGCCGTACGTTGGGCGCCGTCCGGGCCGCCGACAACGAACGAGCCTGGCCTGTGTCGCCAGGAACGTCGCCCCACGAAGTGACTGAGGTTTGCTCGGCACGCTTCAGCATCACAGTCCATCACAGTTGGACATGCTTCAGCATGGAGGAGCAGGCGCCACGGCGAGAAAAAATGGGAATATAATGCTATTTCTGTCTGTTTTCCTTTTACACGCTCTGCAAACGACAGCGATGCAAAGGAAAATCTGCGTAACAGTCAAAACTGAAAGGTGCAAAAATCAATCAGGAGTCTGGAAAACGCGCAGACAGTTCGTGAAAATCCGATACGGGCTATGCAATGTTTCTTTCCTTACTGCAGAAGTCAAAGCAAAACGTGATCCATTTTGTCGGCACCAGACCAACCTGTCATGCCCTGGTCTTTGCCGCAGCCTAGGGAGGGCTGGTGGACCTCTAGCCCATTACGGGGGGTGCCGAGCCATCAGCGATGACCGCCCGGGGACCCGGGACGGGCCGCGAGCCACGCGCCGCTGCAGGCAACAGGCGGCCAATGGTCTACCGTCCCGCTCCGCTGGTCCCAGCACCCTCGGTGATGGCTCTGCCCACGACCATCTTGTCTGTCCATGGCGACGCCCGCTGCCTCTGTGCGGTGTACTCTGGCTATCTCTGTTCGGTGCACCCTGGTTACAGAGGCTCGGGAGCATTCCTTCACAATTGGAGGGGGGGGGAGGAGGTAAGCAAAGAAGCATTTTAGACAACTGTTTTCAGTCAGCGTCCATAGGGTCAGTGTTAAACTTCAAAAAAGTTGGAGGAAACTGCCATTCTGCCCCTATTCCGCTTCCCGCGCCCTTGCCTGGTTACCCAAGTCAGGAGTACCATACCTAAGTCAGTTGCCTCTGTGCGATGTCCTGTGTACCCTGTTTACTTTTGTCCGGTGTACTCTGGCTACCCCTGTCCAATGTCCTCCGACCACCTCTGTGCGTAGGCACGTAGCCAGGATCTTCCTGGGGGAGGGGGGGGGGGCAGATGTCAAATCTTGTCGTATGCAACTGGCATATGACGAAATGCTTGGAAAGAACATTTCTATGCAATTAACCCCATATTTAACGCACCTAAAGACATAAAATGCTTACTTGTGTAGCATATATATGATCGCTATTCTGGGTTTTTGGACCTAGGCCAATGGGTGGCCTCCCAGGTCACGAAAATGTCATCCTGGCTGAAATTTTCAATGGGAGCAATCAATGCAATGCAAAAATGCAATGAAATGATAACCCCATTACACTTCTGTCGGGTCACAGGTCAAACGAGCAACGACATGCGTGCCAAACTTGGTGCATCGGTTCTCTTGAGCTGGGAGGTGGTCGTCTATTTAGGATCGCGGACACCTTAGTTCCCAAGGTCACCTCCAAGGGTACTCATGGCGTTCAGTCCATTTCAATTTATTGACGAATCCTTCCAGCGCGTGGATTAGTGTTTGATTTGAATTGTTTCACTGTGTCGGAAGTAGCGATGTAAAAGCACATGCGCAATAGTTATACAGATAAAACCAGGCAAAGGGAGACAAGTCAAGGCATAAGAGGTAGCCCATCAAGTTTTTGTACAAGCTCTTTACGGGTTCGAGAGGCGGTGGATGGCCGGCCGCACGCGGTTCCAGGACGAGGCCGCGCGATACGAAAAAACCCTGCTGGCCAGGGTTTTTTCGACAGACAGACGGAAAGTCGCCGGCCCTATGGCCCCGGTCGCCGTTACCCGGGTGGCACGCTGGGACACAGCGGTACGCGGATTGAACAGGGACCGGATCGCCACCGGAGCACGCGAGTTGTTCAGGGCTGCTGAATAAACGCTGAACAACACCGATGCTGTCGCGCCTCGCAACAAGGTCACGTGCGGTGCCTCGGCCCAGCGTCCCCGCGGTCGCCGACACCGAATCCCGCTTATGAGCCCCGGAGAAGATCCTAGCCTCAAAGTTCACCACCTTCTGGACTCTGCTAAGGTGGTACGACGCGGCCCGGCCCCCAGACCCAGAGGTAGAAAAGGATGTGGGTGAAAACATGTGACTTGATTAGGAGTTGTCGGACCTCGGGCTTCAACCAATTCCCGACAGGGGGACTGAATCCACCCCCTTGGGTTTTTTGCTTGCCAATTCCAGGTTTTTTGATGCAGCTTCACGAAAGTTGGTGATTTTTCGTAGCTTTTCTTTCTACGTGCTGTGACAAAATTTTGTTTTGTAATTTTTTTATGCTCAGGGGCGGAGCCAGGCAACGTTTTTGGGAGGCATCTCAGACCACTTTTGGTCCTGTTGAGTGAAAAAGGAAAATGGCTGCCAAAAATAATGTTTTTAAGATAGAACTTAAAACTTCACATGGATGTACAGGTAAATGGTTGGGCAACATACGATTACACGTCTGTTCATCTGAGGTCATTTTACCAAGGTCAGGTCAAGGTTTAAAGTCCAAATTTGGTTTTATAACATAAAATTTTGGCGCTACTTTTTCAGATGATAAATCGAGAATACATGTGATGTAGAATGGTATCCCCTACTTGTTCACAGATTTTCAGCTCTATGTCAGGTCGGATCACGGAGCTAAAAAGTCAATGGGTGTGCCCTATATTACTACAGCTGTAAACTGAAGTTCAAGAGATAGAGTGAATTTAAAAGATTGAAAACGCTTCCACATCATATTAAATGCACACGAGATCATTCCAAGCGACTCCAAGGTCATCGGAGGTCATTTAAGGCCAAAGGTTCTAAGCTGATCTAAAGAACTTGAGGCCATGGAAGTTCCCCCCTTTTCACGTCCCTGGCACCGCCTATGCTAACATTATACATACAAACATTGTAATACGACTTATGTTTTTTCAGCATGACATGACTAGTAGAAGCCGAAAAAGCACTTTTGGCTTTTTGTTAATTCAGCTTTTAAAAAAACTAATCCTCCTATTTTCAAAATCCTGTGGACGCCTACGACTTTCATCGAAATTTCAGATGTATGGACCAGTGGTAAAAGCCCCGTACATAGTCTCTCGATTCATGCCAATTTCATTAAAATCGGTCCATAAACAACAGAGTTATAACAAGTCCAAAAATATTCCCCATTTGGAATTGTTTGCCCCCGCATCTACCCCTCTCAAAATTTTGAAAACTTGCTTTTATAAAGATGTAATTTGCGCCATGGGAAATCGATTGCCGTTTGTTGCGATGAAATCTGATGAGTAACCCTCGAGATCTCAGGTGATGAGCCGAATCCGTCCCCCCCCCCTACCCGGAATCGGCCATACCATCTTGCTCTCCGGGAATAGGCTTAAATCGACACCGCCTGCCGTCTGGTTATACCCGCGACCGTCTGGGGGTGACGAAAAGGGCACCCCCCGGTACTTCAGGATCCCACCGTCGGATCTAAACCGGTCTACTACCAGTCGATAGCCTGCGTCTTGCAATTCAGAAAGTGCTATGTTAGCCCTGGTCACGTGACCGATGACGGTCACCAAAAACGCATAACACGACGTCGGAAAGCGGACACTGGCTCGTACATTATATCATCGATAATACCGGTTTTAGAGACATCAGCTGGGTATCAAACAAAGGGCCACGATCGTCTGCGTCAGAAGCATACCAAAATGTAAAAAATGTTGGGTCTCGGGTCAAGGTCAGCCTAGGTCACGTGAAATATTGTTTATACTGAACATGCTAAAGATCGATGCCCATCCGCAGCCGTTTTGATCCATGTGACAAAAAGAACTGAAGTGAAACCTTCTGAAGATCAGTTTTGCATTAGCTGCTTCTCATCCAGTCAGGAGCATTCTAGGCCTGATCAGATAAGGTTGCATTATTCCTCCTGACAAAGAGCAATAGTTACTCACTGGAATTCTTAACTGCGTCAAGTACAGAAGCGAAATGATACCTCTCGATAATTAAATCTGCTCTATCTGCTCCTTCTCCGGTCAAGGTTCCTGTCTCCCTTGTCAAGGTCAAGCTATGTCAGGACAGATAGTCATTTTTCATTTACTGACTAGCAACACTAATTGCTCTCTGCTGCTACTGAATGGTCTGCCACAGAAAATGTGTCATTTAATTTCATTTTGATACCAACCTATGACGTGACCTGTCATGACCTAAGCTTGCATTTGGTGAACCTTGTAAAGATATGCATATAGATTTGCCTGTCTGGCTTCTGTCAACCACTTCTGTCACCCACAATGCAAATCGGTCCAATTGTCATAGTGTATGTGACCTAGTATGACCTCTAATATTGACGTGCCACGGTTGTATATCATTTTGGGGACGGTGCCTTACGTAAATCAAAATCATCCATACATTCTATTCCCGAATATTGTAAAAGAAAACGAAGCATGTTCCCGCCACCGACCGAAGAGGCTAAAACATGCTTGTTAAGGCTCACTTATGACGTTATAACTCAATGACCTCACCTAGAATGGACATGGTTTTGTTGTCAAAATATGTAAATTTGATTAATGAACAGGTGCTGAAAGTTCGGTTGGGTTGGCTCTAACGGTTAAGACGTTATTCACGAAACGCCAAACGCCAAGGGGTGCAAGAGGTGCCAAGAGGTCTATACAAACAGAGCAGGATGAAGTTGTACTTTTTGATAACCTTGCATATGTGCTCCTCCAAGGACAAGGAGTTGTCGATAATGATCCTCAGCACCTTTACGGACAGAGAAGGGGGTAGTATCTGGCCGACAAAGTTAAAATGGAAGTATTTGGTCTTCTTGAGGTTATGGGCTTTGCCGATAAGGAGCAGGGTTGTTTTGGATGAATTCATTGTTTTCAAGGAGTTGAATGCAAAGTAGGATTTGACGGCAAGGAGCCCATCAGCCAGGTAGCTCGCGAACCACCTGAGGTCGATGCCATATCATTGGAGCTTGGTCAGGAGGGCGTCTTGGTCGACACTGTCAAAAGCTCGACTGAGGTCAGTCGAGATGACGGCGAAGACGTGGCTACCGTCGATCCGACGTATCCGACTTACTATTCACTCAATGGCGCCAACCAGGGAGTGGATAGTAGATAGACCATGTCACTCGATAGTGACATGGTCTAAATGCATATTGTGGTGGGGTTAAAAGATCGTAAGTAGCGAGATAAGAAGACAGCCGCGTGCACACGATCTTTTCACATATCTTCGACAGCGCAGGTAAGAGATATGGGTCTAAAATTGCTGGCGCTGTCACGCGGGCCTGATTTGTAAAGAGAAAGAACCGAGGTCGTTTATCGGGAATCGCTCTTTGTCATAAACTACTAGAGCTAAAGCCACCAAATTTGGTGTGCGGATAGATGGGCACATGATCTATCTTAATACGTCATTGTAGTGGCTATGACATCTTCTCAAGGACACCGGTAGGTGCACGATCAAATTTTACATTTCGAATTTTTTAATTTCTCTGACCCAGTGTGACGATGACCTAGAAAGTGGCTTTACATTACATCGAACGATATTCCTCAAGATACTGTTGACGTGGTAGATCGCAATAAAGTATTCTTGCGAATGTAGGTATCATTTGTCGCACATACAAAATTACAATGGTGTTTGACACCAATGTATGATATGCACGTTTGACCTAGCTTGACCGCTGATGACCTGACCCTTCCCATACACTAAAATCAAGTCACTGACGACAACATTTGTAAAAGGAAGATTTAACACAACATTGCAATACCCAATTTCCAACAAATGAAATGCATGCGAAGGAATGAAATGCACATGCATTCGATCTGGTTAAAAACACGACCGGCATGGCCTTGAAAAAATATCGCAGGTCACGAACTGTTGTATGAAAAATTCCACTCAAGGCAGTTCATATTTTACTCAAGGTATACAAATGTTGCTTTTTTAGAACTTGGTGATCTCAGGTCAGATCAATCATATCCAAAAGCAGGAAAAAACACCATTTTTGGCTATAGGCAATCCCATGCTTTGATCCTATGAAACCGATCACCACCAGACCTTCACCGATCGACGTACCGTATGCGATTTACTTTTCTTCCCAGAAGTTGGTGACCTCAGGTCAAGTCAGCCACATCAAAGCAGCAAAAACATCCATTCTTGGCTCCATAGGCGTCGGCGTCCATAGGCGTCAATGCTCCTGTTCCCATTCGATTCCGTAAGCACGGAGCGTGAGGTTACATGGAGCTGAAAATGGGACTTTTCTTTGTTTTGAACGTCATTGACCTGATCTGGAATCACCAAACTCTGGAGAGAAAAAGCAAATCGCATACGTCGCGTCGATCGGTGAAGGTTCGGTCGAGATTGGTCCCAAAGGCTTAGAGCATGGGATTGCCTGTAGCCAAAAATTGTTTTTCTTTTTATTAGATGTAACTGGCCTGACCTGAGGTCACCAAGGTCTGGAAAAGTAAATCGCACATGGTTCGTCGATTGGTGAAGGTTTGGTGGCGATCGGTTCCATATACTCAGAGTATGGCATTGCCTGGGGCCGAAAATGGTGGTTTTTGCTCTCTTTGGATATGATTGACCTGACCTGAGATCGCTAAGTTCTGGAAAAAAGTGAATGCATGTGGTGCGTTGACTAGTGAAGGTTGGGTGGAGATCGGTCCTCAAGGCTCGAAACATGGGATTGCCTGTAACTCGAGTATGGCAGCACCGGAGTTTTCAGTGTTTTTTGTTGACCTTTGACCTGACCTAGGGTTGTGAGATTCTGGAAAGATGCGAGTTTTTTCATACACGTCGATTGGTGAAGGTTTGAAGGGCATCGGTATCATAGACTCGGAGCATGGAATTGCCTATGGTTATCGCAGGTCGTTTAGTCCCTCCCTCCAATGCGGGATAACCACGGCGCAGCAACAATGTCGCGCGCGAAGGAAGCAAAAATCTCTAATGACATCATAAAGGAGTCTGAATCCCCCGGAACAAATTACGAGGAATCCAGCGATCAGCCCCGCTCTAAAGAAACAGTGGCTCAGGCATTTTGAATCTCTTACTTTGACAGTATACAACAGCGCGGATGCGTATGTGTATTTGCTTGATGCGTGCTATTCGTCTTCGTATCCCCGTGCAATAGTTTATTTAAATACCGCGTGATTTGGCCGCTCATAATCAACTGCGAATATCGGGCAGTATTAGTCTCATTTGGCTTGAGGTGTCAAAAAAGCATGTAATTATCGTGACTTTAAGAGACCATCTCTTTCGAGCATCTACATTCCAATACTATGGATGTCACGAAGCGTGATTTAAGGTCGACGCTTCAAAAGAATCTGACTTCGCAACAGCGGGGGTGGCTCGGACCACCTCAGGTCGACGAATGAAAAGAATCAGGCTCCCGACTGGGTGGTCACGACTCTTCCACACACTGATATGACACCAATTCACGTGTTACGACCCCCCGGAAATGTATTTCCTTACTTCTGAAATTTGGAGTCGTACACAGCCGAAAAATGCCGCCTCCCGCAAAAAAGGCGTTGTGATTTCTCATAACCGACACTCTTTACTGGTCTCTGAAGAAGCCGACACCAAATAGCGGGGTACACGATCCATGATAAGGATTCGGCCTCCGTAAAAAGTCAATGACGCCGTATTGCGGTGTCATCGCAACGGTGGGTTGTCATTTTTCCTGTCAGTGTGGGTTCGAATCAGAGTCATGGGAGAATTTTAGCACGCACCTCCCACTGCTATTCTGTTGCACAAATTCACCCAAACATGATGTTATTTGCTACACCGAAGTGTTTTTGGCGAAGTCTCGCCAAAAATCGTCGTTATGCCAGTTGCTGGAACCAATGACTTGCTTCAAAATGCCAAGCCTGATACCTGTTGTCCAACATAGCGTTGGGCTTGTCATACGAACTCAGGTATTAGCGACTGCGAACTACAGCTTCCAGGATTTTAGAATGTTTTTACTTACAATGAGGAGAATCATACCAGTATGCCAAGAAATATCTCAAAACTTGCCTGTCAGTATGCAGCTGTGCCCCGGAAATGTTTCCTGGCGTTTCAAGAATCCATATGCTCGATTCGGACCTTATTTGTTTCGCAGGCTTCTTGAACCTTTTATAGAACTGCCTTGGAACAGTCACCGTCGAGGCGATCAGTTCCGACCGTGTTTTGGGCATAGTCACGGGTATGAATCTCTCGTGGAACAGATTAAAATGCCAAGACCAAAAGGGAGATGTAACGTTTATTTTTCACTGAGCAGGGGGCAGAAAACAGAAACCAGCACTAACCTTTGGGCTTCGTGGACACCCTCCTAAGGCGCCACGTATGTCACATGACCTGATCGATGGTCGTCTCCTGCTTTGCTACGCTGCATTTTTATGAAACAAAATACATGTTGTCGTAGCGCAAGCAAAACCACCAGCAACATGCGGAACTACGAAACGGAACGTATGCTATACGATGTTCATTAATGCTTACTAGTATGAAGTTGAATAGATTAAAAGATATATATATATATATATATATATATATATATATATATATATATATTACTAGAACACGCCACTGATACGATGCTTATTGACCCCTACTGCTATGAGCTATCATCCTTCATCATAAGTAAAAAAGGCTCCAAAACCCTGGAAGGTGTCGTTAACAATCGTGAATACCTGGGTAAATATGGAAAAGCCTAGCGTCACATTGGGCAATAGCTATCAGGCTTGATACCTTGAAAGAAATCATTGGTTCCAGCCACCTGCAAAACGAGGGTTTTTGGCAGCGAGATTTTGCCAAAGGCATTCCGATGTGGCATATAACATATTTGGGTGGATTTGTGCAACAAAATAACAGTGAAAGGTGCGTGGTAAAATTCCCTCTTGACCCTGATTAACTCGTCCTCGACGGGGGGGGGGCAGTTGACTGCCCCCCTGGGGCTTTTCTGGGACTGCGAGAGAACGAACAAACACAGAGCAACAAAACTTTGTGTACCTTTTGCTTCATCATTTTTATAACTTGCGTCCAGGTTTTGACCTCAGGTCAGGTCACGTACCTGACCTAGGTCACGTCAAATGGACCTATGTCCAAAAAAGTTAAGCGCCCTCTAACTTGTTTGGAAAACGAGATATCACAATAATACTTTCAGAGTTTAGTGATCTTGATAGATGCAACAAATCTGCTATCTCAGATTTTTTGGAATTTCCCGGGTCATTCATTGACTTAAGGTCAAGCCCATTTTCAAGACATGTCGTCGTTTTTTCGGAAATTGACGGAATGTTTCATAACATTTTTAGTGTGGAGTCAAGCAGACATCTAGTTACCGTCATTGGGCAAAGTATCAATGACTTCCAGCCATTGACCTAAGGTCAGGTCACGAATAACTGTAGTGAGCCAAAATGTACCACCGTCAGAATCAGCGATGAATTTCTCAGAATGGGTGGAAAATGGCAGAACTGGCTTGCACAGACTTAAGTAATACCAGGGACCTCAAAAAGTTAGAAAAAGTAGCATATTTTGGAAATAAACAGGCTGTCGCGAAGAAAGCCCCGCCAATTGTGTAGACTGGTAACTAATGAATTTTTCCAAAATTTAAGCATGCAAATCCACCACAAGAACCACTAACATTTCTAACATTTACATGGAAAGGCTTTATCGCAAAAATAAAGGGACGCTAAAATTAGTTCCCGTTAATTTCTTACTGCATACGGCTGTAGCGAACGCCGACAGCCGGCGCGAAAATTGGCGTGTCTTTAACTTAACGTTTTGGGTGTATATATTGAACAAATCCGATAAATTAGATGTGTATCGGCATTTACGGACCTTTACTTGTGCGCTGATGCCTTTATCTATTCGTTATTAGTCACGGCCCTTTAGATTCAGGCCATTTCTCGGTCTCATGTAGTCGGCTATGAGAAAATATATATAGGACGTTAACTGCTTACATATAATTTAAACTAAAAATGAGACCAGTTTCGAGCTCTATTCGACACGAGCTTTCCAACGGTGTGCTTATTTTTATCGTGCGACCAATCGATCGTGAGTTAGAGGGGGCGGGCAACTGCCCCCCCCCCCAGTCGGGCATGATCGTAACCGACCGACGGTTGCCGCGGGTTAAAACCGGGGTTTGCTGAACTGCGGCGACCACGGACGTTGTCAGTATGATGATTGGCAACAGTGCCGCAGCCGGTGGAGGAGGGCAAAGGGGCCATGGTCCCCATGGAGGCCGAGCGGGTTCTCTGGGGCCGAAGACCCCAGCGCTTGGAATAAAGGCGACCGCAGGACGCCTACACTGTTCGGAACAGATATGAAAACAACGAAAATGCTTTACATGCTTTAAGCATTAAAGAAGACTTACGAACCTGAGGTTACGTTTATACCATATACGATGTACGATATCCGAATACGCAGGAAGGCAGCGTGCGATGAATATGATCCGAACCCTAATATGCAGTGCGCTATGAAGAGAGGCCAGTGGTCTAAATGAGCGTTCACGAACCCCTACTAGATTGTACGGGGTTCACTGCTTGTCTGGAGAGGGCCCCATGCGGGCCCATAAAGAGCTCTTGTCGGCCTCTGAAGGGACTTCTTTTCGAAGTGTAAGAAAGTCCCTGCTGGCCAGCAAATTCTCCTGTAAAGGGTCCTGGAGTGTAAAGAGACTCCTGGTTGCCTGAAAAGACGTTCCTGCCGACCTGACAAGTTTCCCTTGTTTCTGCCGACCTGACGGTTGTCCCTTACAATCGCGTTTTTCCGTCTTTATCAACCGTCATTTTACCCCACGATATGATTTGAACCACGTGGATCCCCATTGGTTACGAGGGCCCCTTGATCCGATTTGCCCCCCTCACCTGGCGAAATCCTGGCTACGTCCCTGATTTGTAACTTATTCCTGTTTTTTTTTGCATTTCTTATCTGACTCATTCAACTTTCATAATGACCAATTTTCGTTGAGAAAAGCTATTTGAAAAGACTGGGTGCATCTTTTAAGCCATTATTCTTTGTGTGTCATCTTTGAGCTAATCATTCATCATCTTCTGAGATCTTTCAGCTTCTAAGCCATTGTCTGAGTATCATCTTTTAAGCCATCATGGTACAGAACGGGGACTTGAATGCAAAAACAGTCAGGAAGTCCCTCTCTAAAGCTCTTGTGCTCTATGGATTCTGTCTTTTTGGGACTGAATTTTGCACGTTAAATTTTCCAAAACTTTAAAATGGGGGAAAAGTCGGCCTAATGACCATGAGAAACAGACCCAAAACAGGAAACAAATACATCAGGAATCTAGACACAGCCTGGATGAATCCATTTGACTTGGCTTGATGCACCAGCACAATCCTTTTGCCATCAGTTTTAAGGCTGCAGATGAATTGCCAGAACAAATGGTCAAGGAGACCATGCTGGTCCTGAAAAAGGACAAAGGAAAAAGCAGCTAATGAACACCGCAGACGGTACAGCCCACCCATGGCCAGTGAGGTGGCACTGGTGGCCTTCATTGATTCCAAAAATTCCGCCGGTGTGCACTTAAACCTGAACGATAGTTCAATATAGACAATTTCAGATCTAAATAACATATATTATCCCCTGCATTTTGTCCTTCTCTTCCCACATGGTGATGAGGAGAGAAAAGGTTACACTGTAGAGGCACGAAACCCCTCCGTCATCCCACAGGGTGATGAAGGGGAGTGTTGTCTTCTGTCAGATCCAAAATAATGAATCCAGAGGAAACAAGATCACGTCATCACTCTTCTACAGTCACTGTCTCCAAGTCTTGGATGGACAGTTCAGCACCATCATTAAGTCAGGTTGGTGCATGTGCCAGTATGCCGTCGAACAGTGCTACAAGGCTGAAAGACAGAAGCTGATGTGGATTACCCGATTTTTGTGCACGTCTTTGAATTTTCAGCTCCATATGATTAAACACATGCGATGATATTGGAGATCTTCATTGTTTCATTTGGATCGTCGTTGTTTCATTGCGAATGTAATATTTCCGAATTCGTATCTCAATTCTTGGCACAGACTGTGCGTTGGACGATTTCGCGATGGTCTCTTCTAAACGATTGTCCTTTCAAGATAAAAACAAGGGAGTATTCCTCGCTCTCACTGGCTCACGGCACGAGCAATTACAATGCCTGCTACATTTCGACAAAAGATTGGAATTAACTTGAGGTCGAGCGAAGGAAACCGAAGACGGCCTTTGAGCGAGAGTTTATAAGTGTGAACTTCCCGTTGGGCTATCAAGTATGCAAATGCCTTCATTTGAACATAGCAAAGTGCAACTATGGAATGGTTTCGGAAGGAATCTTGTTAGTTCTCCGAAGCAATTTCCCGCACTATGTGTCACAACTTGAATCTGAAGAGTTCTCAATTTTCGGTAGAGAGCAGAAGACCGTTCATTTTTAGAACTACCAGCGAAGTTTTGCTCTCGAGAGTCAAGTGTTTTAATCTCCGCACTGAGGGTTATACCTAAGAATAAGTCAAACAAACTGTCGCTTCCACCCAATCTTCATAATATCGCAGTTGAGTCTCGTATAAAACCCGTGAGCTAGAAAAAGGAAGAAGGCTTTTTGGGGAAATGAAAAGCTATCCTTGACACATTTCTTAGCAAATGCATGCCCAGTATTTAAGGTGATACCTGGCGGGATGACGCTTGAAAAACAGGTCGTCTGTCAAAATGTTAAAATGTCAGCCGGGCATTTGCCATCTGTTTGCGTGGACGTCACGGTGCACAGTAACTGCAATCCTGTCAATAACTGCATATTGACGGTAGTTTTTTGGAGTGATAACGAGCAAAATCGGCCTTCCTCATTCCAGTATTGGTTGGATATTATGTGTTAAAACACACATTAACATAGACCTAAACGTTTCGGCGCCAGGCCGCCTTCATGAGCCTAGCGCCAAAAAGCTTAGTCCTAAGCATAGTTCTGCGAACTAAAAACATGCTGCGCTGGACTAAAGATGTATCTTTCATGACCATGTCGAAAATCAGGTAGTCTGTTCAGACCACTGTCCGATGAAGGACAGCGTAGCTCTGGCCACTTTTCGGCGAAGCCTTTCAAAAATACAGTGTATTCTTTTTTTGTGCATTAATCTAGCAGCAGCCATCCACACAGTCAGTTATCATAAGTGCACCAGCTCCGATCCAATACATCCTCTCGTGTGCTCAGGGGGGAATATGCTTGCTTTTTCTCCATTCTCACCACAGCTTTGGTGGGAATGGCAGCTGTGCGGTAAACGTAATCGACCTCTCTGTCTGTGAATGGGAGAACGGCCCGCCATGAATAGCAATGTTAAATTTGCATTCGATTATACCTGATGGTGGCCCCTTTTCGGTCTTCGCAACTCTGGTTACTGACAGCGAAGAAGAGGTCCAAAAATGGAATTCAGTCGTTGCCATGATTAGGATGTAATGGTCTTAGCAACAATAGTTCATCGTTAGATTCAAATCAGGACGCTTTTAACACGACTTTGTTTGAATAAAACTGATAACTCTGTCATCCTCAGTTCAAATTTCCACAATGGCAACGTTGCCACAAGTAATGTAAGAAACTGCGTGCCGTGCAAAGTGTACTTGCGCTTCCGCGTACCCTCTCCTGAGGATTGAATACGCAATGAAAAAGCAAAAACAAAAACAAATCCCGCGCCTCACGCCACATTCACACACACAGCTAAGTGTAATTTCAAAACGAAATTATATCAAATCATTGACTTGTTCTGTGTTTCAGCTGAAACAAGGAGTTGTGGAGAGTTTGTGGAAGGAAAATTGTGAAGAGTTTGCGTCAGTTGCTAACGGAAGATAAGGAACGCAACATTCCACTCGAAACAGCAGCTCGTGCTATGCTTAACCCTGGTCGGGCCGGCCCCGGGTCTGCTTTCGCCGCGCCGGAGGAAGGGTTTGCGAGAACCCCCGAGATCTCGATAATTATAAGTCCCGCCGAAAAAACAGACACGTCGTTGGAAACCCCTTGGCGGAACTAGAAGAAAACAATCAGATTTGTTTTGGATAGGTTCGATATTAACACCAAGGGTCATCAAGATTATCAACAGGGGTCATCTTAGGTCAAATTACTCCATTAGCATTTTGTAAAAAAACTTTCATAACCAAAGGTTTTTTGCAGCTCCAAAGGGAATTAACCGTAAAAAGAAGGCCTGATTTATCCGTGTGGGGCGGAAATAGGCATTTGAGGTCAAAACTGTTCATTTAAAACAAAGCCGAAAAGGAAGGGAAAAATCGCCCTTTTGTGAGGGTATGAGTCGCGTTTTTCTGAACACATACTCATGTGTTTTGGTTTAAATACACCGTAAATGAGACTGGCAGGCATATGAAGTCTACAATTATTATGTTAAGGTCTAACATGGTCAATCTAGGCCAAGGTATGGACGTCTAAACGTCAGGTGTTTTTGATGTCTCTTGCATCATTTGGCGCATTATCGTTGATCTGACACGATACAGCATAACATTCTATAACATCGGCCATAGACTTCTCTATTTCTGGACTTTGC
This sequence comes from Capitulum mitella, assembly GCA_030062745.1. Lineage (NCBI taxonomy): Eukaryota > Metazoa > Arthropoda > Thecostraca > Pollicipedomorpha > Pollicipedidae > Capitulum > Capitulum mitella. The sequence continues at coordinate 23,910,082 of CP099848.1, read as the reverse complement.
GCGGGAAATGGCTGTATTGCACAGCACACTCCTGATCGACAAATCCGGTTTTCATATTTAATCGCCATTTACTCGACAATGAGGCGAGATATCGATGCGATTTGTTTACCTGTCATGAGATCACAGTATGAAGGAGATATCCAGAAAACTGGTTGCGATCCGATCAAAAAATTTGTCGTGACGGAGTATTTACGTTCGACTATTGCCGCACGTCCCATCGTATCATCAACGGAACTGAAGTCGCCTTATGGTTTTGGTGTATGAGTTTGTGCGATACTTTTCCTATAGCCCAAACAAGTGACTGTGCCGAGCGAATTGGCAATGGCTGTTAGGTAAACGCAAGGATAAATGTTCGGCGATTTGGACTTACGGGTTTCGGCCGTTCAAGTAATAAGTGTCGTATAATGATTCTCCGGGCCTGATAGGTTAAGCTTGTCATCAGGCGCTGGACATTCGACGACATATTAACGTGGGGACATTTCATCGCCCCAACAGAGTAATCAGTTCTGCGTCTCGTGTGTCGGCACCGGCGGGCTCAGGTCTGGAGACACGGAGCGAAGTTGGCAGAGACGTCCCCTCATCAACGGAAAACGAACTCGACGGGGGCTTTCCCATCAACAAGCGCATTGAAGAGGAAAGCAAAACTGGTTCACCTCAACGTCGAGCAGGCGCAGAGCTGCAACTGCGCGGGCAGGCGCTGAGGCAGAAATCAATGTTACGATGGCTAAGGCGGAGGCGCAGTGCGCCTTTGATCAGGCTGAGCTCGAATTGAACTGTACCTGCTGGACGAGGAGAGAAATTCCTAGCATGGTCGCTACAGCTCTACAGCCGTCTGCGCAACAGCGTCGTGACCGCATCGAGGGGTGGTTTAAGAGCATTTATCGAGAAAGCTCCACCGACGGTCATACCACAACGCCCGACGCCGTGTCTGGTGCCGCAGCACAGCGCTGCCCAAGCTACGACTGAAAGAATTCGACGGCTCCCCAAATGGAATGGGAGTCGGAGCGGCTCCCCTAGTGAACCGGAAACCACCAGCAGCTCCTGAGGCGGACCGGGAGTCGGCAGCGCCTCCCCTAGTGCACAGGGAGTCGGCAGCGACTTCGCAAGCGGACCGGGAATCAGCAGTGGCTCCCCAAGTGGACCAGGAATCGGCAGCGACTGCACCAATGGACCGGGAGCTGGAAGCAGCTCTACAAGTGGACTGGGAGTCGGCGGCAGTTTCCGTAGTAAACCGGGAGTTGGGAGGAGCTCCTGAGTTGGACCAGGAGTCAGCAGCGGCTCCTCCAGTGAATCGGGAGTCAATAGCAGCTCCGAAGGAGGCGCGCAAGTCGGCAGTTATCCAGAGGCGATAATCCCAGTTCCATTTTGCTTTGACGTCATACCTACGCGTCGCCTCTTAGACTGTTCAAGCGGAGCGACGTGAGAGGCAGAAGGGTTTGGCGGCGATCACAAGCGGTGGCCGAGCAGTTTTGGAGAAAGTGGCTGAATGAGCACTTGTCTACGCTGAACTGTCATCGGAAATGGACAAGCTATCGAGCTCTGCGAACCGGGGACTTGCTACTAACTGTTGATGACTGCGTGCCGCGAGGACATTAGCCCCTGGGCCGGGCAATGCTGGTCCTACCAGGTACAGATGGGCTCGTGGGCTCGGCACGTGTGCGTTCACGCGGCGGGCTCATACACCGGCCGTGTAACACACTATGGCGGAAGAGGTAACGGGGTGCGGTTGATTGTATCGTGGTGTGTATGCGCAATGCGCACGTGCTGCTCGTTGTGTGCAGCTCTCACCCTGCCGGGGGGGGATGGAAGGATGTGATTAACAGAAGTGGAGTCTTCCTCTAGTTTTTGGCGTGTAGATTTGCGCGAGACTATTCCTACAGTCCAAACATTTAACTAGGCCGAGCGGATTGGCAATGGCCGTCGGGTAAACGGTGAGCGATTTGGATTTTGAAGTTTGGAACGTTAGAAATAGATGTCGTAAAGTGATTCTTGAGTTTGGACACCCGGAGCTATTTGACAAGAATTAACAGGCCGTAAACTATTGACTGGATCAGCCCTTGGACGACGCTGCGATCGCAGCCGACGATCGGACACCACGGGACTGGCCGCCGGAAGCCGGGGTCCGCTGTGTGACCAACATTCTCAAAATATCTGTTGATGCTAAGTCCAGGGACAGAGGACTCTATGCGTCGCTTCATGCAATATGCATTCTATATCATGACGTCATTGTCACGAAGTAATTTTCACTTGTCACAGGGACGTCGTGCGGTGGGCACGGCCGCAATTTGGCGGAAGGTTATTTTCGCGATGACAAGAGTTTCTTTTCAGGCGGTCAAAAAAGTCAAAAGATAGGCCAGGGGAAGTGCAAGCTGTATAGAAAGAAGGCATGAAGATAGTTCTCATCTCTTGAAGCCACACAATGTGCGTTCACACTGCAAGCAAGCATGATATTTCAAAAGGTCACATCAGGCCAGCCTAGGCCAAATCGGACCTGGTTACTACCGGCACGCAAGTTCTCCCACATATTAATGGTTCCGAATTAATATTAATGGTTCCGAAGCACATATGACTACTACCAAACATTCCAGGACTTTTAACCGATGAATTATATTCGGTTGCGGAACAGCAAATTTGGCATAAAGTAAAACCTGACCCCAGGTCAAAAGTCAATAGACACAGTTACGTATGAGAAGGGCGTGAAAAGCACAAGGATGTATGTTTTCGCTTCAAAACCACCACACCAGACCCACAATCTTAATAGCAACCGTAAAAAAGGTTGAAAGTTTGGCTGAACGAAGGTCAGCGATCTGGACCTTTCAGAAAAATATGAGACAAAACAATTGTTTCATTTGTCATATTCCACGAACGCGACAACTTTAATGTCAATCGATGCATGTCGTTAAAAATTAATGTCATTTTAATTTTCTTAGAACATAGTTCTAGTTCACCTGACCTTGTCTACCTACCTACCTACCTACCTATCTGATGTCAGTGACCTGAGGTAACCCTGGATTCAAAAATGTATATGAGGTGTAAAAATGATGCATAAAATGGTGCATCAGGTTTTATGCCTTGTGCCTTAGCGTTCTTTCTGCCTATCCCCAAAACAACGGAGAGTGGTTCTCACGAATCCCCCTCTTTAAAGTACGTGTGCGAACTATCTCTCGTACCACTTAATAGCAAAGCATGTTTTTCGCGAATGTTCATTGACCTCACATTAGGCCAGTCAGTGAGTGGTACTTATGTACAGGAAACTGGATTTTATTCCGTCATTTGCCTCCTGCAGTATATAAGGTCGGTATTCCCACCTCAAGTTCATTCTCTATTTAAACTGACGTTTGAACTGACGTCCTGACATCGATCGATGAACTCACAAGAGCGGCAATCAAGAGCTTTATGCAGTCCAAAAGGCTGGGCAGTTAAAAGAAAGTTTGATTGATCTATGCGGTACAGCAAAAGGATTCCTGGGGTTGAAGTGGGTCTTTCGGACTGAAAAGGAAGATGAAAAGGATAGGTGATGCCACTCGCCTTTTTTGTACGCGCAGGAGCCGCGTTTTTCTGAATGTGTAGGGAGATGTTTTGACTGAAACACACTCCAAATGTGTCTGACACATGACAGAAATATCCATTCACCACAATAATGTCAAATATGGTCAAACTACGCAGAAGTTTTGACGCCGACGAATTGCGCGTTTCTAATCATCTTCGTGATATCATATGATGCATTGCCACCGATCTGACACGAAATGACATCAGTTCATTAACCGATGCTAGTAACACCAAAATCGGTTAATGAATAAAAAACACCAAGACATGAATACCCAGACCTTACGACGTTATTGCCCCAAAACATATTTGCATGAGTCACTTGGGCAACGGATGGCAGTTGAGGCCGCCACGTAAAAGCTAGATACTTGATCTGAAATTTTATTCACGATAGAAGGCGTTTTCCGTTGGGAAAAAACAGAAGGGGCTGCAACTGTGCAAACTGTAAAGAAAAAGAAAGACACATAGATCTCATTGCTTGTGGTCCTGCTAGGTGTTCGTTTAGAAAACAAGCGGCGTTAAAAGAAACAGGTCACTTTGGATCAAATGACATTAGGTCGTTCTAGGCAACTAGAGTTCTTTTGATCCATTTACACCTCTAAAGTGCATATTACTGAAGACAGACATTTGTTCTGGTATAAACCAACCGATCATATTCGGCCATGGCCTGAAAGTCAGTGTTACTAAGTGCCACAATGGGGCGCTCACGCAAAACTCCACCCACCGTTTGCCAAAGCCTCGAAATACCATAAATATAAAAGATGTCTTATTAGGGTGGTCCGAAATGCACGATTTTTCCCATTATCCTTTGTAAAACCTTCCCAAATTGGTGCGACGCAACATATTTTGGACAGTTCTCAGCTTGCCGCAAACCAATTGAAATTTTGTTTGGTAGTTTCCGCTGGCACTGTTTTCGTGCGCGCGGCCGCGCCAGCAACACCATGCCCTAATTGGTTTTTATGCGCGTATTTTAGGTTTGGTTGCCAGGAGGTTCGCCGCTGTGAATCGCGCCATCAGTACTTGACCTAAAGTCGCCGTCAGAGCAGGAGGGCGATGATAACTCGCCTTTCAGCTGCACACCGCGCGGAGCAGGACCGTACATTACCACCGTAGTTACACCGACAGGGCCGTACTGGTTTGGAATCGATAAAGGTGTTGATTTCTATCGGTAAGGTGTATAAGTTTGTCCAGTTTATGGGTTTATCCAATTTATGGGTTTTGTAACACAGACATGGCTTTTCCAAAATTCGTCGTCATCGACGCTCCGTCGGTAGCTACGGCAACGTCGCTTTCCATGGACAGTCTGAACGCCAACAAAACTCTTCACGACGCCCACATCTATTGTGACATCCACGCTACCTACGATTCCACCATACCCAAGTTTCACTGTTGGTTTCGTTGGTGAACATGAATGTTCATATATCGTCTGTTCCTCTGACTAGTGTATGTAATCATCAATGGACAACCAAAACCGCTTACCGGTTTGCAGTTCTCTTTCAGCTTCTTGGTAACAATTTCTTCTACTTCAGCAGCATATTTCAGCACAAGCTGGGTCACAGTTCTTCGTTCCTCAAGCATGACGAAGCCTCAGGCTGCTACGGCAGACCAAATTAAGGAGCTATTTGGGGCAGCGTTGAAACCAGCCGTCTAAAGTCACGGGTATTGCCGGCATTTACCTCAACGCCTCTTTCCTTAAGAATGTTTCTTTGTATCTTAGCTGGCTGCAGCGTGTCTTCGCTTCCTTGGACCTTGGCCAGTCTGTGTCTGAATCACCGATCTGAAGCTCATGTTTGCTCTGGGAATGATAACAGAACCCTGTAATAGCGTTTTGCAATTGATAATAACCTTGCACGTTTTGATCGGTGATACAGACATAGACGGGCCAATATCCAAGAAAGCGAAGACAAGTAGCAGCCAGCCGAAATAGCAACCAGCCAAGATAGAAGCATTTTTAAGAAAAGAAACGCTGGGAGAAATGTTGGCAAAACTCATTACTTTAGACGGCTTTGGTTTCAACGCTGTCACTAACAGCTCTTATTTTCAGTCTGCCGGGGCAGACCGAGGCTTCGTCACGCATAAGCATCCTAAAACTGTGTCCCAGCTCGTGCTGAAATATGTTGCTAAAATGAAGGAAAATGTTTATACACCGTCTGATCCTCTGACTAGTATGCGTATTCATCAATCAACACGCAAAACCGCTTACCGGTTATCAGGTTCTCTTTCAGTTTGCTGGTTACATCATAGCCAAGGAGTAGAAAGAGAAGCTGAGGATTGATAAGCGATTTTCCTTGTTCATTTATGAGTACAATAGCCAGAGAAGCAAACGATATATGAAGATTCATGCGACGCACAAAATCAACAGTGGTTGATAAGACAGCACAAAACCAACAGAATGGTAAGAATCGATCGCATTGTTAGCATAGATGCCAAAACTAGTTGTGGGAGTCTTGAAGAGTTCTGTTGGAGTTCAGGCTGCACATGGATAGCGACGTACTTGCTGTGGCTACTGACGGGACGTCAGTGGTGACAAGTATGGAAGAACCGTGTCTGTGTTCCTTGAAAGCTCAGTTCAAATGTACTATGGAACCTTATTATGAGTTCACGACTTCTCCAAGTACCCCCGCTCTAGCCCCCATCCCCAACCATTAAGGCAGGATGCAAAATCTGTAATAAGCCCACTTTATCGAAAAATTGATCGATGATCCATGAAGTAGGTAACATTCTATACTTACCAGACAGAAATCAAAACCGTCATCGATTTCCAACCCGAGTACGGACCCGGTTGATGCAATTGCGGCGATAAAGTATGGACCCGTTACGCGCGGTCTATACCTGAAAAATGTGTTATCATCGCCCTCCTGCTCCGTCGGCGACTCTAGCTTATGTGCTGATGGCACAAAGCACAGCGGTAACCTCCTGGCAGCCAAACCTAACATCTGCGCACAACAGCCAATCAGAGCGTGGCGTTGCAAGCGCGCGCTCTCGCGAAAATGTGGCGCCAGCGGGAACATTAAAATGTAGCGGAATTTCAGTTGGTTTGCGGCAAGATAAAAGGTCCTCAGAAGACGTTGCGCTGCACTAGTTTAGAAAGCCCTTACAACAATGCAATGGGAAAAACTTGGTTCCACTTGTATCGGGACAACTTCGTACCTTCCGGATCACCTTAGTGTCTGATATATCGATACAGTTTTGGCACGGATGTTTAGTTTTTTCTGATTTCATACCGACAAATTTAA
>CP099848.1:21950377-21990500 GCA_030062745.1 Capitulum mitella | reverse complement strand
ATGTATTCTTCGGAGGTCATTTAGGAATTGAGAAAACCACGGACAAAGTTAGCAAATCCTACTTTTGGCCTACTTTGCTGAAGGACATCATTTCATATGTGCAAACCTGTGAAACTTGCAATAGAAACAAATTACGCAAGGAAAGACGACCCATGCAAGATATGCCTATGCCAAATGCTCCCATGGAAATTCTCGGCATTGATACTTGTGGCCCATTTCCAATCTCAGAGAAGGTAAATATGTACGTTTGCACGATAGTGGATCATTGAAGTGGTTGGCCAGAAGTTTGGGCCATACCTGATAAATCAGCTCAAACCATCGCAAAAATTCCCCTTCAAGAATTCATTCCTCGGCATGGCGTTCCTCGCATCATTATTAGCGATCAAGGAACTGAATGCTGTAACGCTCTTTTGGACTTAAAAAACTCAGAACTCGGTATCGCACGTGTCAGAACATCTAGTTACCATACTCAGTGAAACGGAAAAAACAGAACGTTTTCACAAATGCATGAATGAAATGATTGCCGAACAAATCAGTGAAAACCAAAACAAGTGGGACGAAGTCCTACAACCCTGTCTAGCAGCTTACCGGGTCGAGCAAAAATGAATCGTCAAAATATTCACCATATTTCATTTTGTACGGTAGAGATCCCATCCTCCCAGTAGACACTCTCTTACAGCCTACACTCAAGTACACCGGTGAGGATTATGTCCCCGCCATGTTCGAAAACCTTCACAATGCCTTCCAACACGTGACACAAAATTTACGGCAGTCCCGCGAACACAACAAAGAACTTATTGGTCGAAGAGCACAAGCATCCTCCTTTCAACCAGGTGAGTCTTTTACTACGATCCTACCGTCAAGCCAGGCGATTCTTCAAAATTCACTCTTTACTGGAAGCCCTACTTTCGGATCGTATCCAAAATTGGAAAGGAGAACTACGTCATTAAAAACTTAATCAACGGAAAAACAAAACTAGTTCATTCAGAAAACTTGCGCTTCCGTGACACAGATTACGTTTGGCAACGCCAGTACGAAACTCTTAGGCGACCATTACAAGTAAGTATGCAGGACGAGATACCAACAAGATTCCAACCCCTTCGAACCACAAAATTACCATACGGTAGTAGATCCTATCTCGACAGCCAAATTACGCCTTTAGCCCCCCAAGAAACTTATGAAGAGCAAACGGACGAAAGCGAAGAAGACGGGTCGTACGCGAACGTTGGAGACGGCGAAGAAGACGACGAGGACGCACAGCAAGAAAGCAAGGACGCGCAGCATGAAACGGAAGAAAGCGAACACCGTCAGCAGGATCCTCCAATGGCATAGATGCCGCCCGCTCAACGCCATTCCACACCGTTACCGAACGATGAGGAAAGTGAGCAGCATCCCTCCACGAGTTCAAGTGAGCAGCGTCCCTCCACGAGTTCAAGTGAGCAGCATCGCGCATCGAGCTCTCCGACAGAGCTGGACCATGACGTCACAGGTAAGGACGAACGACGTCATGACTATAGCCTCAGATCCAGGTCAAGGATGCCAATCAACGATCTTTCACGGTACCGTGATAGAGGATTACAGTTACACGAAAAATTACACGAATCGCGGAAACGTCGAACCCTTAGTCCGGACATCGCTGACGACGACGACGAGACCAAAAGACCACGAATACAGCCCGAAATCCAATGTTTACCAGATGACGATGTAAACATTGCACATATTGCTGCTGGCTCGGAACCGCAATCATGTAATTACCAGCCTCATGTAATGTCACGAATCTGCGAGCTGTTCTTCGGTGGTAAATGGTTCAATGCTGCTGACGCGTTACATATTCTCTTGGGGTCCCCTCAGGAACTTCTGTATGTTCCCAGGACGACAAGGCCAACATGGCCATGAGGAGTATTCAGATCTTCGCGCTGCTCTGGGTCCTTAGCATCCACCACGCTAACGGTCAAAACCAAACCAACCTTTTCGACGAGTCTCATGGCGACCCTGGGCATATTTTCATACCTCTTGGAAAAGTCTACCCGAGCTATATAGTTCTTGGGCCGTAACAGTTACGATTCGGACGCACGGTTACAAGGATCAGCTTTCCAAAATTCATCGATCCGTCACTCACATCGTAGCCAACATCCATTCCCTTCAAGCCAGTATGACGAAAAGAGAAGTTCAAAACAACCCAACCCTTCATGTGCTCCTGAAACGCGTATCCGGATCCCTAATCCACCTCAAACGAGACGAAGACGCTATTAAAGACCATTTCCCAACTATCCTTGGCAACAACCGACGTAGCGACTCTTTCAGAGAAAACAGAGTATCCAGTAGCAAACGAGTCAAGCGAGGACTCATCAACGGCATTGGCAAAATCTCAAATTACCTTTCTGGTACCGCTACTGAGCATGAAGTCGAACACCTGAACAAAAACGTCATTCTGCTCAACGATAAAGAAGTTGCGATGGCCCACCGTTTTAATGGAACATTGATGGTCCTGAACCAAACACAGATGGGTACCAACCAAAATAGGAAAGCCCTACGTCTTTTGTCTTCAGCTCTAACGGATCTGACCCACTCCTACCGAAATTTCATCCGAGCCTCAGCCAACGACACCCATTCCCAGTCCACCATCATTGCCCTTGAGGACCTCCAAGGAACCATCTCCCAAACTGCGTACACCATTCAGCGTCTGTACTTCGCTTTAAGACAACTGTCTGATAAGATCACTCTCGCCAAAGCTGGCATCCTGCATGATCATTTTATTCCTCGCCGCACCTTCCAACGCCTTCTCAAAAAGATCATGAAACCTCTTGCTCCGACACTCGCTTTACCCTTCCGGCCCGACGCCATATCCGACTACATCCGTACAGTCAAGACCAAGGTCACTTCTCAAGAAGATATCCTCCATGTCATATTCTACGTCCCGCTTCTCAACGTACTCCATGCCTTCGACGTCTACCGCTTCTTCCCGTACATGGTTCGTCACGCCAACCATAACGTTTCCCTTGAATACGTTCCTTCTGAACCGCCGTATCTCCTGATTTCTGAAAACCGCCAGCACTACATTCAGCCCTTAACGTCCGAGATCGAAAGCTGTGTGCTCGCAAAACAACCTTTCTGTCAAACCCACGAACCAGCCTACTCAACCCCCAAATCTGCTTCCTGTGTTGTCGCCCTTTTTCGAAAAGACCCGCGTGACGTCCAACGCGACTGCACACCTCTCATTCGACCGACCAGTAACGACCCGAAAGCCTATTACATCACGAAAGGCCAATGGCTCCTTGTTTCTCCCCGTACCTTCGACGTCACCATTTTCTGTGCCCCCACGAAAGACAGCCGTACCGTCAAAATTAACAAAACTGTGTCTTCTCTCATCTTACAGCCGGAATGTTCTGCATTAGGTGACTCCTTTTACCTTCCACCTTATTACGCGTCCGAAACTGTCCTTGAACTACCGCCCGTCGAAGCCGATAACCTTCTTACGTCCAACAACCTTCCAATCTGGAAACCTCATTGGTCCCGCCTTATGCAAAACACCTCCTTAAATCTTCCGTCTCTTCCGTCGCTCAAGATCCAGAATGTCCCTGCCGACGAATACTTCTCTCGCATTGAAGCCCAACCGTTGGAATCCGTCTCCGCAGACAGCCCCTCGTCCTACCACAACTTTTGGTTACTGATTCTTGTCATCGGCATCGTCACCATTTGCGGTCTCGGCAGACTAATTCGCTTTTGTTACCCACGGTCACGTCATCGTCGCTTCCGCTCTCCCCGCCGTGTACCAACGCCCCCTGAAACCGAAGTCCTCCCTTTAAACCGCCTTGCTGCCCGTAGAACCCATGAGCACGCCGTCCCCTCTCCCTACGTCGTCATGGATTCGCCCCCTGAGCTGCGGCGATGCGCTGATCCATCGGCCAGCACTGACGCCTCAGTCGCCGCTGGAACCTCCGTCCCCGTCGGCCTCACGTCAGGCCACCCCACTGCGAGTCGGGATTCGACCGTCAGACGAGACGTCATCCCTACGACCGCAACCCCTGTGTCGGCTCGTCCTACGCCACACCCGACACACCGTGCTCGCGATGTCTGCGAGGCTCCGCATGTTGTTCTTCGTGTTTATGTTCCGCGCCGGGATTGCGATGTAAGCGCAATCATTCTTAGTTTAGTTGGTCCTTCAGACGCTGTACGAGGGGGTACCCAAAAGTAACCGGAATCGTTCTCTGCAGGACAATCCAGTTGTAGTTCGGTCTTCCACCGCTAGGAGCAACTCAATCCGACCCCCGGGCATCTGTTTGCAGCGCGGTGTCGCCGAGTGAAGAGGCACTGCCACGTGGTGCACCTGTATATTGAAGCCCTCTCGCCCATTCGTCGGTTTTTGCTATGGCTGAACTAAAGGAGCAACGTGCTTCTGTGAAATTTTGTTTTTTGCTGGGAAAAACTGCGGCTGAAACAGTCGCCATGCTTCAAACTGCATACAAGGACGCTGCCATGAGCAAGACGCAGGTTTATGAATGGTTTTCGCGCTTTAAAAGTGGTCAAATGTCACTTGAAGACCACCCTCGATCGGGGCGACCGTCAACCTCGCGAACGGACGAGAACATCGCAAGAATTCATGAACTCGTCATGGAAGACCGTCGCCGAACAATAGATGAACTTGTTCATCTGTCTGGTGTCTCCTGGAGCTCCTGCCAACGAATTTTGAGGGAAGAATTACAAATGAAACGAGTTGCGGCAAAATTTGTGCCCCGCTTGCTCACGGAAGATCAGAAGCAGTCACGAATGAACGCGTGTCAGGAACTGAAAGAACAGTTGCAAGTTGATCCGTATATTTTTTCGAAGGTGATCACTGGTGATGAAAGCTGGTGCTATGGCTACGACCCTGAAACAAAACAGCAATCAAGTCAGTGGAAGCACTCAAGCTCACCACGCCCCAAAAAAGCGCGTCAAGTGAAGTCCAATGTCAAGACGATGCTGATTTGTTTTTTCGATGCAAAAGGCATTGTCCACATGGAATTTGTTCCTTCTGGTCAAACTGTCAATCAGACGTTTTACTTGGAAGTTCTGCGGCATGTGCGAGACGCGGTGAGACGGAAACGCCCCGACATGTGGCGAAGCGGAGAGTGGTGGTTTCATCACGACAATGCGCCTGCGCACACTGCCTTGAGTGTCAGACAGTTTTTGACAAAAAATGGCATGACACCGCTGACCCACCCTCCCTATTCACCGGATTTGGCACCCTGTGACTTTTTCTTGTTCCCCAGAATGAAAAAAGACCTCAAGGGAAAACGTTTCGAAGACGTAGATGAGGTGAAGGAAAAAACGACGAAGGCGCTGCAAGGCATCACCTTGCAAGAGTTCCAGAACTGCTTTCAACAGTGGAAAACACGTCTGGATAGGTGCATTGCTTCTGATGGAGAGTACTTTGAAGGTGACAGGAGTGACGATATGTAGAGATCATTGAATAAACATATACGGCGAAATTCCGGTTTCTTTTGGGTACCCCCTCGTACGTACGTGTCTTCTCACGCTGCACCGCGCCCATCTCCCTTCGCCTATGGCGCCGGTCGTCTGCTTCACTGTTTCGCTCTTTTGTCTAGGGGGGGAGATATTGTAGCAATGCCCTGCGCGATCTAGATATTGTAGCAACGGGCCTACGCGATTTGCGTCACTCCGCGGTTTGGCCGCCATTTGTGAAATGGTCGCGATTTGTGAAACCTGTGATTCGTGTAACGCTTTTTAGTCTTACGTCCCGTCGCTGTCGCCGCGTGATCACCGATGCAGACGCAATTAATCATACATGTTTGTGATTAATTGCGTCTGCATTCACCAGCCCCAGGCCAGCCAGCCCATTTATCTTTTGCAGTTGATACAAGCCCCGCATAGCGACACGTCCCAGACGGCCAACCACGCACCGGTCACACGCTCACACCCTGGCCTCCTCCCCAAAAGCTTCTAGAACCTTCCATCGGACTTAGACAATCACAACCTGGCACCGCACAACACGTCACTTACTTCTTCACCACCACGTCACACTTTTCACGTTACACCCCGGCCAGGTATAACAGACGTAACCCCGAGACCCCAGGAGGGATTTGCTAGCCGGCCCACCATCGCCAACATCACCCTGCTGCTCTGCTCTGCTCTGCTCCCTCACGACCGTGAGTTCCCGCTTCGGTTATCTTTCAACCTCACATCGTGAAGAGGTCCTGCCACTCAGACTACGCTGTTCTTCGCTATTCTACGCTGTTCTCTGCTGTCCGCTGCTCTGCCAATTTCAATACAGCGTCAACCTGCAAATCCGAATGTCTAGCACCCTGCAGGCAGCCAGCAAGACTACCATCAGCATTCGAACGACAACAGCGGACCGGACGGACAGCGGGACGAGAGGAACGCTACAGGTGATCAGGACATCATGACAGCCAAGGAGGGCAAAATCCACAAATCCGGAGTGATGTCTGCTTTGAGCGCCATCCACCAGCGTCCGAACAGACGTCTTCAGCCATCAAACATGGATGGGAGTTAGTGGTGGCAGCCGTGCGTGAGCCTGAGCCCCACATTGAAAATCAGCTGACAGTGGAATGTGCACAGCACATGGCTGTTGGACTGTCCGACAATCCAACGCCTTACTGTGTTGTCTGAACGCCTCGTGCTAGCTGTTTCGTAGCTTTGCTACCGTGAACGATCATGACATTTTTGCCTGCCGCCGATAAGTCATGTATGCCTGTCCGGTCCAGGCCAACGTGGTATCTGTAAATAAGCACGCGTTTTTTCTTCTTGCGTCTAGTGTGAAGTTCGACCCGAAGAGAAAGAGTGGGGGGCAGCAGCGCCCAAGAGGTATACGGATAATGTCGACAAATTATACCAATGCTGCCACGAAGTTGTCCAAACGCTGGAGCAGTCCTGACACATGCAAGGAACACAGCCTGGTTCGCAACGTGAGGGACAAATGCACTTCAACTTCTCTTGACCTGAAGACTCCCCGAAACGGTCATTCGAGGGGCCGCCAGCCCGTGGGAAACATGAAAGGTGCCCATAGAAGGTCGGCCGCATAGAAGTACGCAGCAATGAATGCACCGTCGCTCGGAATCTGGTACGAAGGTGCAAACGTTAGCGGCGACCCTTTGCAATTATCGGAGCATAATTCACTTGAGTGGGTGTCATGGTGCACATCGTAATTATCTACTTTCATTTGACTTCCCTCACACGGAAGTGATCTCTTACATCATGTTGGATGACTGTAATACTTTTCGGCACGGCATCTTCACGGCGAAGACAATGCTTGCAGTGCCCTAGAAAGTAGATACGGGATAACCACGCTGACTCGCAAGCAGCGTTACGGGCTGCTAACAGTTCTGGCATTTTGTCAGGGTGACTCGCGACAAACATCATATATCCAACAAGGTAAATGGATGATTCACGACTATCTACTCCAGGATCTAGGGCAATGTAGGAATATCATGCCAACAGTGCACTAGCAACAAAACAATGAAAACAGAACCACAGCTCCACTTTTCACCTTCAGCCTCGAGTAGAAATGAAAACCGGCAAACGAGAGGTCATTTTGATTCACATCACTTCGGAAACATCACTTCAAACGAGGTACAACGTCCAGAGGCAAGGGCGATGTCCTATGGTGCGAGCAAACGCACGCGAGACTGTAAAAGCAATCCCAGTGACAAAGGGTAGCGGCAAAGGCAACTCTCAAGGCGAAACTGATGTCATCTGAAAGCGACGACATGGCGGTGGCTTTCAAAAAGACATGGTCCATGGCTGACATCACGCCAGTGCCAGAATATCAGGAAGTTTTCGAAACATTTGTTTTCGATGAAATGCGAATCGTCACGGAGCACCATGGCGAGAACAATGGAATGACTCTCGCGCAATTCGAGTACATCTCCAGATGGCGATGCTCATATGTGGCCGCATTACTGGCAGGGGACATCTGATATAACATAACATGGTGTAAACATGAGGTATGCTATCATGGCCTCGATTCCGGGCTTTTCTTGGCCTCGTTTTCCGATACAAAACTCAACGCGGCGCAAGTGAGTGGCGTCTTTGTCCACCAGCTGCTGTATGGTGAAGACGCGCGACGCTCGTCGATAGAAACGCAACTGACTAAATTCTGAGTGTGTCCGTCACTGATTAGTGTTCTGTCCAACTGCATGTCGAGCGTGTTTTGCTACTGCACGGACCGGGCGTAATCGAATGGATACAAAATTTGAGTAGGCAAACAGTTTAATAGACGCTGCAAATTTCAAAACATCAAAAACCGACACCTTTGTAGTCTAAACAGGAATCCATACATAAAATAAGAGATAACTTCCCGTTTCCCTTTAGCCGATTCCTGAGACCAGAACGATACTGCACCGAGCGCGACACCAGAAACCACGGGAACGTCCACGTCTGGATCTGAATCGATTCAGCAACAGTGTCACAGTTTCGCGTGTTTTGATCCCAGTTCTAGGACTTCTCCATGAACACAAATGAGCTTTTTGTAGCACGGCAAAGGAGAAATGAGCCGGATCGTCGTCAGGCAGCAACACCGCGGTGCACCAGCATCCTGGAGCTGGTGAAACCAACGCTAGGACACAGCAGCACATGCCGAAATAAAACGGCGTCTTTTGCACCGGAAACGGAAACCCTCTCAGAAAGCAAAGGCGAGGAGAAAAAAGAAATGTAAAGAAGAAAGAAAAAAGAAGAAAATAAAGAAAACGATCAAGAGAATGGGCCACGACCATCTGCTCAAGATCTAAATGCTGCCATATGTCATCTCTTCTCTGGAAGTGCACACACAAATACACAAAGAACCAGCAATATATACGTATATGCATATACACACAAACATATACATGCTAGTCTCGCTGAATGCAGGGACGTAAAACGCTTTTATATGCTTCTTTCTTGCGGACGAGTCAATGACAACGAGACGACTTTCGATCACCGAGGCCCTCTTCATACGTGAAACCGAGCCCGCTCTAAATAAGCAACTTCGTTCGTGCATCACCCTGGAATTGTTCCAGATGACAGTAATATGAAAGCAAGCAACTATGACATGAGCAGAATGGTAACAGATGAACTGTGTAATCGGAGAAATATGTCCAGTTGGAAGCGTAACTGTTATAGTATGATCTGAATTATAGCGTTTTTGTTGTCACTGCATGTGACACTTCAATACCTGCATTTTAACTGAGACAGGGATGACAAAAATTACACTTTTGTCCAAAATGGATTAGGTAAATCCGAAACGTTCAGCAAATGCGATGCCGTGAAAATTGGAAAATTAATATTCTCTGTACCAAAGATAGAAAGAAGCCTAATAGGAAGCATCGAACAGGCAAGAAAAAAACTTATAAGAGCGCGTTACACCCTTGCATTTAATGAGGTTTGCAAAAATGAAACAAGCACGCACGCACATGTATATATATATATATATATATATATATATATATATATATATATGCAACATGATATCATGCAAACTTATCCTCGGAAGAGATCCATCCGGTCAAAAGGCAAACAGACTGGTTTGGAAAACCTTTCGGGAATTTCTAATAAGCAAACGAGGAAAGATGGCATGTGACACCTGCGAATGCCACATATCAGGTGAATGTAGACCCAGATACCGAAAAGTTCACGGATGCCATAATCTGCCCGGAAAATGGCACCTGGATCTGTACCAGCCATCAACGGACGACAGGGGAGGACTGCAAGTGGACGTTCTGCACTCCATCGTGAAAACCGTCCGGCTCTGTTGACAGCAGAACGTCGTGCTGCGAGGCACCGATGACGTAGTAAACTTAATCTTTGAAAACGAAGAGTGCTCCGGTAGCGAGGGACCGGGGACGACGGGGACGGGGATGACACGGGGACCATTCCCATTGATAATCAGACGAGCCGTGTCTCAGTGTATGCGTCTCCGTACCGCCGACATCACAATCGCGTTCAGCCACTCCAAACAGCTCCACTGTGAAACAGCTAACCTCACGACAGTCTGAGCTCAACAAGAACGTAGTTAATGTACCGAAACCGACGAGGAGGTTGGCGACTCATCTTTCACAACGGTCCAGAAGGTAATATAGGACAGCCTACAGCTCCTGGGCGTCGACTTCAGCCAGCCAGACATTTGTAACCGGCAGGTCCCCCGTGGCGTTCACACTGGACATCTAGGACACCAAACGATCTTTGTATAAACGACCTTTCTGGAAGATACGACTGGGCAGACAGAAACCTGGTTTTCGTAGCACGAAGTCGCTGCGACATCGCTCGGTCGCCCCGTACGCCGAGCCCTGTATGTCTCGCCCGGTACCGAACCACGCAGTTTGTCAGACCGCGATACCATGCGGATGACGGGGGGGCCCGCGAGACGCGCGAGCCTCTGCCGCCAGACTTGAGTCCGACGGAGGCTAATTGCAGAAGGCGGGGCGGCTCTAGCGGCAGCAGGGGGGGCCACTTTGGACAGGACAGCTGCTCCACTCACCGGTGCCCCGCAGTGTCGCGACGAAACAAACCTCACCGTCCTACACGGGCTCCCCTGGACTGGGCGCCGCTCGGGATCAGAACCCGACTGGAATGTCCAGCAGGTCTGCACCGTCTGACCTCGCCGACTCTCCGGCACGCTCCCCTATCCCCCTCCCCCAGCCAGGATCATAAACAGATGACGCAGCAGGCGGCTCCTGTGGTATGCCCCGAGCCACCAGGGAGTCGGGACGTGAGGCGCCGTCGCGCCGGTACGGCAGCCAACGATACTGCGGCAGCTGGTAAATCAGCAGCCAACGATACTGCGGCAGCTGGTTAATCAGCAGCCAACGATAGTGCGGCAGCTGGTAAATCAGCAGCCAACGATATTGCGACAGCTGGTAAATCGAAGCCAACGATACTGCGGCCGCTGGTAAATCAGCAGCCAACGCTACTGTGGCAGCTGGTAAATCAGCAGCTAACGGTACTGTGGCAGCTGGTAGATCAGCAACCAACGATACTGCGGCGGCTGGTAAATTAACAGCCAACGGTATTGCGGCAGCTGGTAAACGTTCGAAAACCAGCAGCCAAACAACGGTGCGGCAACTGCTAAATCAGCAGCCAACAACACTGCGGAATGTGGTAAATTATAGGGACGAAGCCGTGCCTTTGGGTCCTAGGTATGTGACGGTAAAATGTCAAGATAAATCGGCTCTAATCGATTTTTTTAACCTAAACGGACCTTGAAGTCATCACCAGTTAAACGGCGCCTTTTAGTCAAAAAGACCTGGATCCGACTTTCCACTAGTCGCGTCTACACAGCAATTGTCAAGGCAACCGTGCTTATGAAGGAAAGTATCCGCGGCACTTTGTTCCCTGCCTAGGCCTTTTCGATGTTGTTTAATATTGCAGATTAGTGACGAATTTGGCCCTGCAGTGTGAACGTACTTCAGACTATCCGCCGCAGCCTATGTGGCTGTGCGCCCTTAACAAGGCGGTTCAAGATTAAGTGCTTCTTAGCTCAGTCCTCGCTACCTATTTACTTACCTGCTGGGAATGATCAACTAAAAAATAAGGCGAGACGCCATATTGAATCAAGCCACTATTTTCCCATTCATTCCCGAATACCTCTGATTAATCATCGTCCACGTTACATCCACTATCACATCTCGACCCATTAGCGTCTAGCCCTGAAACGCCTTATAAAGGGATGTGGACTCTGCCCAGTGCGCATTATCAGGCTACGCTGCCGTATCTTGGCACGAAAACGGCCAGGTGACAACGAAAATATATTGCTATCTTCATTCGCAGTGAGTACAGCGCTCACATGTTCGGCATATGCGATATACATCCATTATGAAATGTTCTAAAATGTGCTTTAACTCACTCAGAGATTTAATCAAAAGGATATTTGTACTCTTTTATAGCAATAACAAATATTATTAACCATTTCACTCGGATACTCAGACCACTATTCGTTTCTACTACGTACGAAGCAGTGTTCGTCCGGCAACATGCGTTTACTACGTAAATGTGGCTTTTCAAATTGAGGCATATCGCGTTTGATTTCTTGCTTTCACCTGGCTACCATCACGAATTTCAGTGATTCCGCCGCATGGAATAATGTGGAAGTTATTCCATGCTATTACTACTATAGGTTTTAGAAGCTATCATGTTTTGAAGTGGTGTATGGACTGTACTCGGAAATGTCTGATATGGCGGGACTTTTTTTTTCTCCCGTAATGATCAAGAAATATCCTTTTCCTTACGCCACCGCCAGTAAAAGACTCGATTATCTACGATTCGCCGCCTTGTATTGCTTTGTTACGAAAGACCACCCCCAAACTGGATGCTGACGATCTTGGTGGTAACGGAAGGGGAGACTCCAAAGAAAGACTGACACGACTGAGGTCGTAACTAGTAGAAATATCCCAAATGTAGAGAAATTTTAACTACAGTGAAGTAAGAACACAACCCTAAAATACTTACATGTTCTACACGGATGTGTACGCAAGCCTGCACTGGCACATGAGTAAATTTCGATGTCACGATTGCTTCTTGCCACAGTTGTTGCGCAGAATGAAGTACTGATGATTCTGTCGTGGCCGGGATTTGCACATTCATCAGGCCACTCTGAGCCCTAATCTGGTGCAAGCAAAAAGTGTGAAACGTCTCTGCCACTCTAAAACCATTTGTTCCGTGTGTCTTTACACTAAGATTCTATAGTCTAACTCTCAAGACTGCTTAGTCTGATCAGTCGGAGTCATTGTAACACCACGTATGGCAACCATCTCAGTCTCCTAGACCGGATAAAAAGGACGCGACGTGCCATTTCTCTTTCTCAACTCCCAGCTTTTAGGGTCCTTGCAAGTGAAAATGAGGGATCCAGCTCAAAGATTAATATCGTTAAAGATCGTACCAAGCAAGAGCAAGACATAACGAAATAACGTCTTATCCTCTGATATGGCCTAAGGGAAAACCAGTAATCAAGGTCATGACAATCTTCTGTTGCCTAAATTTTAATATTCCGACGTAATGTCGACAATGCACCGACAACGTAACTTTTTCCAGGAACGTCACGCACCAAAGCCGACGCTGGAGTCCAGATGAAAAACATCGAAGTGATCCAGCACCTTAGCATTGCGGATCTCATCAAAGCCGGGAACAGTTGCAATAGGTCACAGGCCTTCCATCTTTCTTACCCATTCGTGCGTTGCTCGGTCTATGTGATGAGGGACGCGATCATCGCTTTTGTTAAGACCGCGGAGGAATTTCACGACAGATCAACAAAGGGTAGCACCCTCATATCTCAGATCGAGACCGCAGTGGACTACAGGGTTAACTTATGCCCTGAATCCACCTGTGCAAGTTTTAGTTGGATCAGGTCAACGGTTCAGGACAGGGAAACGTCTAAATGACGTCTGGTTGGGGGGGGGGGATGGAAGGGACAGTCGTGAAATGACTTAAGCTTTGATCTGCCTACTCACCAACAATTACACTTTCTCCAACCAGAAGGTCGTGAGCTTTGTTGACAAAAAATGCCCAGCTATTTTTATCCCTGTCAGCCAGTTGCTAGATGTGACACTCGAGCAAGAACGCTGTCGTCTGACATCGTACACAGAGCATGCGATACCTGTTTTGTGCGTGGCAAATGTAAAGGTGATGTACAACCATAGAGAAACGGAACTGCCACGACATGTAGTGGAAGGAAACATACCGCCACTTCTCGCCAGCTGGTTGAACATAAATCTTGATTGTGAAGCCACTGGTGGGGAACATGAAGCTGAACAAATCTGAGAGGTTTCAGCCACTGCAAGAAGTCCCTAAGAGAAACAAAAAAGTGCTTGATGACACCTTGGGTCAACTGGAGAATGCTGCAGCACAGCTCGAACTCAAGCCCGATGCCAAACCCGTGTTCCAGCCTGTGAGACTTGTCCCATGTGGTCTTGAAGATGCAGTAAACAAGACCCGTGGCCGGATAGGAAGAAACGGAAGTGGCCCAAGAACTGAAACCTGGTGATCCGCAGCCTAACTGGGCAACACCGCCGGTCGCACCTACGCTGGACGGTTTAGCGAGGCTGTACGGATATTTTAAAGTAACTGAACCATAACCTGAAGGCGCCGAAGTACCCGCTGCAAAAGAAACGGGCTACCATGAAAAAGATGCACGTGATCGTTCCGCACCGGATGGTACCCAGTTCATTATGTTCTGTTTCGAAACAACGCTTAGAGACGCGAAAAACATTTTAAAATACTCCGCTTATTGTTTAACATTACAGTGTTTTTGCTTTCAACATAACTTTTGAACCGAAAGTTCGATTTGCCTGTTTTTGCAATCGACACCCCTCCTTGTGGGCTACAGCAAACTTTTGAATGAAGTCTCTACCACATGTAGTTTTCTCTCAGTGCAAACGCGTTTTTGCGTTTTGGGTACCAAAACTAAATATGACATCAACCGCATACCTATAGTGTTCAACTCAAAGGCATGTGACGCTTGGTATTCATGTTGTGATGCTTCTGGTATTGTGTAAAAATTTTGCGCATTTTCATTGCACTTACAAGCCATTCCAACTTGTCAGGAACCGTTGTAAAGATGGTGCATTGCCTCGCAAGTTTATCCTCAGTGACATTGAAGAGGATGCAAAACTGCTGGTTTCATCTGAGATTACAGTCAACATTACTTTCACAACTCAAAATTGGAGATTCGTGATGCAAACAAATAGCAAAATTATCTTATGACTTTACAGTGATTGCATGTTTTGGAACCTTTTAGATATGAATGCTAATTAATGTGATGCGATGCAAGTTCTGTGACGACAGTGACGGTAGTAATACCTTGCTGAGCAATGCTCATGTGTACTGTGATCTCTTGCACTTGCTATCAGATAATGGTATTATTGTCATGTTACACAGTGGTATGTATTTTGGCTTGCATTTTTTCCTTCTTGTGAAACATATTTGCCCTTTCCTTCAACAATTTATCTTTGTATCACACAGATTTATCTCACAAGCTTTGCCTGCTGGCTGACAATATAACATTTTGATATTGTGAACTGTATTTGGGTGGTGAAAAGGTTACACAGTCACACAGTCTCTGTATTGTCTGATTGTATGCATTCTGTTATGAATACTGACTGGAACAAATGTTCTAAGGTGTAGTAGGGTCCATGTTTACTTGGGATCAGTATTGAGTTGTCTCCAGTGAGTGGTGAACGCCTTCTGGTACATTTTTTGCACGTGTGACAGGTCGACTGGGCCTCAGAGATGCAGAGCATCATTGCGCCCTGCTGGAGTCACCATGAGGCAGCACTAAAATCACTGATTGGCTGGGGCTGCAGATCCAGAAATCAACGCATCCGTTTGTGGCACATTGGGGGAGGAAAATGACGCATCGTTGATCGTAATGGAATGAGGTCGTAGATGCCTGCATTTGAACAGGCACTGACTCACACAGTTTCTTATACTCATTTGATGTTAGTCTTTATCTTAGTTCTTGTATGGCTGTGTACTTGAAACTAGGTAAATATTTGAGGTTTAACTGGAATTATTAATAGAATGTCTGAAACGTCACATGTCCACATGGCATTTCATTTCGTGGGAAAGTATTTTTGAGAATTGACATTCTAAATTGTGGAATTACCTAACCACATGTGTTGGAGTTCCAGCACACATTTGCCTGGAACCTGATATGATTGCCTGGATACTGTGGAGTCCAGAAACAAAATATGTCATTTTTCATGTTCTCGAGACTGTATCTCTTATCATTTTGTGATTTGTTCTGTGATTATTATTTTACTGATTTATCTTCGCAAGCAGCAAACATGCCAGACTCAGATGAAGACATACAAAGCAGGCCTGATCATGTTTCTGTGCCTGCAAACATTGCAAATCCTGTCAGTGTGCTATGCATGATGTTACTTCAAAAAATCTTTATTTCTGACCAGGCTGCTTTACAGGTATTCAGATTGTACTGTGATGAATGCTAATTTCTCCAACACCTTTTCCAATATACTATTTCTCGCAGTAGCAGTGGAACCTCCGTGCAGAAGGGGAGGGGGGGGTGACAAACAAGATTTTTACCTTGTTTCTTTCCATACACTGCCACAGGGTTAATGTCAAATACTGCCTAGAGTGGGGGAATTTACTGTCCCCGACTTGCAATTTTCATTGGCCCTCTCCAGACATTATCTGATGTCTGTCCAAACTAATTGAAAGCCCTCTGATCACATGCTGATCAAGACAAGACAGGGTTGACCGCACTGGTTTGATCTGGTCTGATCTCTTCTGCCACGTTCTTGTTTGCCTGATCCTGTTACATCCCACCCTGTACCATCCTGATTGCCTTTGTCTTCCATCCATTCTGCTCAATGGTCTGGTCTGGTCTGGTCCAGTGTGGCCCAGACTGGTCTGGTTTAGTCTGGTCCATTCCTGCCAGGCAATGTACCAGTCCTTTTCAGTACAGTCAAGTACCGACAACGGTGCCCCCACGTCCGGTGCTGGCGATGTGACTCCTCCCCGTGCGGTGTTTCAGGCACTGGCTGGTGGCGCCTCAACATACAGCGCTGGCGACAGCTCCTCCACGTCTGGTGCCGCTGCCGCTGCAAAGGCGGAGGAGCTGGTTGGCACTAATCATCGATCGAAATACGACGAATGGACTATTCGTCCAGTCCATTTGGAATGACATATCGTCATGACGTTGACCCACCTGCCAACGAGCAGAACCGCCTACCTATTGTATACCAGAACACACAAGCTCACAGCGCTGGCTGAGCAGGCCAAATCTGGTGCGGTGGCTTATCTGTCCAGAGATGCGTAGCTCATGCTACACATGTCTGCCTAGAGAGGTGGAACAGATCACGACCACGGCGGGTCCAGTGACTCGGCTTGGGAAGGGGGGGGGCGGCAAACAAGAATACAGGACTTTGCTGGATGCGGATGGACCTGCCGCTGAACCTGCCGAAGCGGAGCTGGCGATCCAGGCGGAGGCGGCGGCCCTGACCGAGGTAGCGGCCCTGCTGGTGCCTTATTCGCTGAAGCCGAGTACGGCACCAGCACCTCAAGTGTTGTGCCGTGCGCCGTCCACAAGGCCACTGAAGTGCCGGCCACGGCAAGCGTCATGGCCTATGCGGCTCAGTACCTGGCTCGGAACGGTGGTCCGGAACTAGGTTTGCGCTGGGCTGACACTGCCCACCTCCAGCTTTTATAAAGCTTTCCATCACCTCGAATGCGACTTTTGTGCCCACCATGCCCTGCAGCAAGACCATCTCAGCTGCGAGCCCGGCGTAGTGGCAGGGCTCACCTGTGTGCCAAAGACTAAGCACCCGGGCATGGCGAAGGACGTTATCCATTCTTTCGTCCAGACCTGCGCATTTATTCATCAGCGACATGTTAATGCCTGTCATCAGGAGGACACGCTTCAGCGCCGAGAGGTGCACAAGCGTAAAGGTCATGCCCAGTAGGTGGCAGCAGTGGTCTTAGTTTCGTTTAATTTATTTTATTTATTTGTTTTATTCAATCTATTTACGTCAAATATATGGCACAACGGGCATGAAATGTGTTTGGTATTCATTTCTGACAAGGCATAACAGGATGCACATTTCATGACATGATTCATTCATTCATCACATTCATCCTCCCAGCCACCCCTGAATCAAAAGCCATGAGACAGAGCACAAGGACCTTTGGCATCTGGGTCAACAGTTCCAGGACCAAAAACTGCTGTGGTTGGAGCACCAATAGTGATATAGAGCCAGGGGCCTTTAAAATGCTTAAATAAAAGTTGTAAATGTAGGATATCATGCCTTTTGGGCACACATACTTGGCTTATCTCAACTCAACAGGAATGGCTTTATGTTTCTAAATCACCATGTACCATGATATTGCCATACATAATCAAGTAAATACTTATGTGGAAATCAAGGTAAAAGACCTGGCCAATCACCTCTTTTCCAGCTATAAATTTCTGTTGTGTTCCCATTAACAATGGATTTGTAATTTAGATGTACAGGGCTTACTACGAGGGTCGTTCCAAAAGTAATGTCTCCTATTTTTTTTACTCCGCCCCAAATGATTGGAGGGGGTTGAAAATTGCACCGTATGATGACTGAACCTTTGCGCACATTCCCTGAAAGTTTTGTCCCTCTATTGCAGATATTGACGGAGTGACGCCTTGACAAACAAACTCTGTCATGGAAGCTCGTCAGAGGCAGAGGTGCGTGATTGAATTCCTGCATGAAGAAGGAAACGGGCCCATCGACATTCACCGACGCCTGGTGAAGGTCTACGGAGTAGACGCACAGTGAGAAGATGGGTCCGCCGGTTTGAGAGCGGAGACAGAAATGTCGATGACAAAGCGCGCTCCGGACGTCCACACACAGCCACCACCCCAGAAAACGAAGCGCGCCTCGATGAACTCATCCGCGCCGATCGGCGGATAACGGTGAATGACATGCGTGCAGAGTTGGATGTGGGTGTCAGTGCACTGAAAACGATGTTGTCATCTCTAGGGTACAGCAAAGTTTGTGCCAGGTGGGTTCCAAGGATGCTCATGCAGGACCAAAAGGACCGGCGGCGGGATGTCTGTCAGGACTTGTTGGACCGGTACGAGGCTGAAGGTGACGGATTCTTGGACCGCATCATCACTGGTGACGAGACGTGGTGTCACCACTACGAGCCGGAGTCCAAAAGGCAGTCGCTGGAATGGCACCACTCCAACTCCCCAGCAAGGAAGAAGTTCAAGACGCAGGCATCAGCAGGCGAAGTGATGTGCACTGTCTTCTGGAACAGGAAAGGTGTCATCCTCTTGGATTTCCTGGAACCAGGGGCGACTGTCAACTCTGATCGTTACGTTCAAACGTTGAGAAAACTGCAGGCTCGGATTGCCCGCGTAAGGTCAGAAAAAAGGGAAACACTCTGCTTGCAACATGACAACGCCAGGCCACACACAAGCCTGAAGACCACGGAATGTGTGGCAAAGTTTGGCTGGACGGTGCTGCCCCACCCTCCGTATAGTCCTGACCTGGCACCGTCCGACTTCCACTTGTTCGTGCCTCTGAAGGACGGCTTACGTGGGCAGCGTTTCCCAGACGACGACGCCGTCATCGCCGCCGTGAAAAAGTGGACCGCCTCGGCGGGCACTGACTTTTACGAGCGAGGCATCAAGGCTCTCGTTCATCGCTGGCAAAAGTGCATTGAGAACGGCGGTGACTACGTAGAAAAATAAACATAGCGCAAAGAAAGTCCGCTCGTTTTAATGGTGCCACCCGCCTCCTCGTATCTCATGAACTTTTTGAGTTAAAAAATATGAGGCATTACTTTTGGAACGACCCTCGTATTAGCGTAATTCACTGCATTTTCCTAAACTATGGATTTCATAAAATGCAGATGATGAACTGCTGTATTCATGAGGAGGTTTGTGTGTAAGGAGCCCTCATATTAGTATTCTTGATCTGAGCATTACATAATATGTAATTCGTTCTCTTAAACTGTATTTTTCATTCAGAACAATGACTTATCAACCATTTTCAAGATATGAACTTCATGTTTTAAAGATCCATTCTTTTGTTCTTATATAAACAAACAGTCATGCTTGGAACATTGTACACCCAGCAAACCCCTGCTGCAATAATTCATGTCCATTACTTTACTACATTACTACAAAGAATTTCTGTGCTCTGACCGAAATTCTGACTTATCACTGCCTACATGCTGCGTGAACGTCTGGATGTCGTCCATGACGTCACGCTAGACCATTCTTTGGCTGCATGATTTTACCTGGATTTCTAGGGCCTTGGTTTTCAGGAGCCATGTCCCTACTTGGGTAAAACCGTATGATGCGTTGGCAGAGGGGAAACGCCTCGTCTGACACCGACACGGTTCGCTTTACACTACGGCAGTCTCATTTTGAGAAGAGCCGATTTGGACAGATTTCAGATATCGTTAATATTATTACTCGAATGGTATCTTTAACCACGTCAGATTTGCATAACTTATTGAATTCTCAGACAGCAATTTCTTTTAGTCCGGCGTTTTCATGTGTTTTTTTTCCTCATGGCTATTTAGGAAAACGTGTTATTGAAAAACAAGTACCCTCACGTTCGCCACTGCTCCGCTACCCAGGCTCAGTGTACGAAGAAAAATGGCGAAAGTCGGCCGTCGCGCAGACTGGCCATCTCTCAAAACCAAAAGTCGTGACATTTTGCAAGCCAACTGGTCTTGAGTCATCGTCAAGCCTCCCATATGACAGGTAAGTAACATACATATGTTCTTTCGGGGGTAATATATGCTTGGGACGGGCGACAAGTTTTAGTTCATTTGTGGCCCGGTGCCATGTCTGTGTTTTCTACCGGATATTTGTTAAACCAACCCACGATGATGAGCATACCAATATAAATTTAGCATAAATCCGGTTATAATTTCTTCATGATGTTCCCAATATTTGCTTCATTTGACACAAACTGATTTCTTTTATATGAATTCACATATCTGAGGTACGGATAACACAAGGCAGATTGAGTGTTGACTATGTTGACGCACTAGTCGAATTACTGACATTGCAGCGGAATACGTAATTCCAGCTATCGGATTTCCATTAATTCTATTATGTTCATAAGCTATGAATATTTCTGCAGTTAGACCTGTTGTTCCAATTAACATATTTGAGGCGTGAAAGGCACTACACGTGAGATGGGGCATACCTGTGTTGACTGCCTTTATGTGTCGATGAATTTCATTTCATTAAAATACTGAAGTCTGAGGAGAAACGGTGTACAAAAAACACCTGCTGGAGTGAGACAACGACTTAGTGTCCTGTGTTACCAGTCAGGTCAGTTCTTGCTGCCTTGAACACTGTTGTCAATTTCCAGTTCTGTTGAGTTCCCCGGTGTCAGCCATTAAGTACATGGTCAGGCTGGACTAATTTTTTGTTGTCCACAATGAAGGTAACCCACTTGGTGATGCCTGAAAACATCTGACATTTTAAAGGTTGCATAATGACATTATTACGTAAACTGCACTGATTTTTTTTTTTTGTTTCCCTTTGTTGGAGATACTGGCAAAATCATTACAAGTGTCTTTGATTTCTTGATCGTCAAGAAAAACACGGCTAACTAAAAGGCAAGAAACAGGATGGGGACATGGCAAGGGTCTTTGTCAGGGGGCTAGTTTATTGACAAAGTAGTTATGATATTAATGTTTATGGCATCCAGATACTATGCCTAGATTATATTATACTATTACTTTATATGCTTAGGTTCAGTTTTGACTAACTAAAATGGGAATCAACCCAATAGCTTCATGTACTTCTAAGCTGAATCAGTTCATCACAATGTGGTGAAGTAGTATGCCGCACGACTTGACAGATTCAGAAAAAGTTGGGCGCAAGTACATCCGTGGATTTTTAAGCGTGAGTGGTCTTTCCATGAATTGGTTCTGCGAGTTGCATGATGATTATTATTTGGGTTCACTAACATAATGTACACTGTTTTATTTTCCGTCATTTGCTAGCTTATAACTTGACAGTCATGACTGTGAATTCCAAGTTCATGCAACACAACAGTAGTGTGCTTGTCCATTGATCAAAAGACTACATATTTGCAAAGGTAGCTAGAAACACTCACTTTCCAACAAAACATAGAGCATCAGAGGTTCCTCATTTCCTTGTTCCACTGAAATTCACCGTCCCACACTATTTTGTTTGGAAGCCACTGGAGAATGCTGATGTCCAATGGTGTGCGATGTTTGGGAATTTATACAGAAATGCGCGAACTAATGTTGTATGTGATATAATGTGAAGATATGAGTGCTGATATGGTTAATACATAATCTGATGCATATGGCTCAAGAACTAGCTATCACTGATACAGAACTGAATAGTGTTTGATTTTACAAGCCTCTTTGAGCCAGGAGATCAGTCATGTTTATGATCCATGAATTGGCACTTAACTACATAAAAACAAAAATGAAATTGGTTACGTTGGGACACCAGCTAAATCAAATGTGACATTTTGCTAGCAAGTCTTATGTCAGATAAAAAAAAACAAAGAACAAGTGAAACGTTCGTGTGGCGTAATCTTGGTTTCTTGTTCAAAGCTTTTTCCCTAACATTTATTTCCTTTTAAGTGTCTGGCACCTCCGTCCAGCGATATTATGGCAGCCGGCCTGTCGCGAACCCCCCGCCACAGTAGTAGCTGTAGCGGACAAACATTTCTGCCAAACTGAAGCCGGCCTCAGGTATCCAAGCAGGGCTAAAAGTACCTTCGTGATCAAGTGTGTCATCTTCCTCCTGGACAAAGCCCATTTTGATGGCAAATTGCCGAACAATGTGCCGCAAGCCTCCCACTGGCACTATCCTCAGTGGTATACGAGGGTGATGTCGCATCATGGTCACAAAAACATAATCGCGGACCCCATGGTCGTTAGGCTCAAAGTCCGTCGAAGGCGGAGTGGGACGCCCGTTTTGTAGAGCATGATGGCGGTTTCCGCATGATCAAGCCATTCAGGGGCCTGGAGGTAGTGACCCACCTTAAAAGAAGAGACTGTAGTAGGTGGCACGGAGTGGTAAAGCTGAAGAGGCCTTGCAACATACTTTGGTCAACGTGCATTTCGTGCAATTCTTTTTCATCTTAGCACCTTTTTGTGTGACAAGTGCCGATTGTACTATGTTAGTCAAGAATGCAAATGTTATTTGTGTACAGAGGGAGATATTGTATAATTGTAAGCTTCGAGATGAAACTGTATATAGTGACATTCTGAAGCGGTGTAATGCGTTACGCATTGTTGTAAATGTCAAACATGGCCAGAAAGAAGCCCTTCTTGGGTACATCCGCCACCTTTCGAGCGCTGCCGAACGAATAGGATGTGCCAAGAAGAAGACTTTTCTCCAGAAGTTTTATGAGTGGACAACAGAAGGAGCATCTGCACATGCCCGGGCTTGTTAAAATGAGCTTCGGCACCTGCACCATGAAAAGGCAGAATTGCTCAAGAACGTGGCCTACCTGGAAGAGCAGGGAAAAGAAAAAGGGCGCTAGTTGCTGAGAAGCAGCGAGTTGAAAAAAACTCAAAACACCGACCTGCGACATATTTCATCAAGAGAGACGCACAGACATCACCTTATTCAAGGTCTCACAAACACCGAATGAAAAGAAAGCTGAAGAGCATCTCCTCACAATAGGCCATCAACGCATGTCCACCACCTGCAGATGAAAACGTCCCACCCGCCGCTTGCTGCAGGATGGTGGACTCCGCAAATCTCTCCTCGCGGCAGTGCCTGGAGATCACCAAACATCTGCCCCCAGCCCCCAAACAACACAGGATCAAAGAGAAGACAAAGAGGTCAGGATAACCGTATGCATATCACGTGTTCCTGTTTTCACTTGCAGTAAGATAGTGTGGCCACGTTTCGGTATCGTCAGAAGATATTAATTTGAGGTTCTCACAGCGTGGGCATTGGTGCACTTTAGACCTACTTCTCAGCATTGTTCCTCATTTTGCTGTTTATGTCGCGGATTACCTGGTCCTTTTGCCCTGCCACCCGTCTTGATTGCATGCCAGATGGTGTTTGGTGTCAATGTTTAGGTATTATGTCCGGCAGACTGAACGCCATGGCGAACCAGCACGTGTAGGATGCAGCCGGCGCAATTCAGTCAGTCACCTCCGTGATGTGTGCAGCCATGAGTCGTCAGTACGCCGACCAGAACCAGCCTCTGCGTGTCAAGTTTTCTGGTTTATGCCGAAAGAAGGGGTGGATGGACAGAGTAAATGTGAGCACTGTAAGGTGATGAACACCTGTCACCTTCTACTTAAGTATTCCGCACCTTGTAAAGAAAGAGGTGAAAATTTTGGGCATTTTTATTTTCTATAATTCTTCCCAGTGCTTTTCGTCTACATTTGGCTTCCTCAGGATTTCACGCACAGATGTCATCCCAAGCGTCATGAATGGATATGTTGCCGGCTGTAACAGCTGTGAAAGGAGGACATTTCATGCATCAGCGTCGTAAGATTTCCCGAAGACTCCACGTCAAAGGGATACTCCAACTTTTCCATCAGTTTGAATTGTGGCACACACGCGTAAATACATTGAGTCTGGCTTGCACAACGAAGTTCGTTTACGAAGTTTGTCCACAGTCGTTAATAATCTGCATTTAAAGAATCGGTTTTCATGGTATTTTCCATTCACTTTCTGTTCCAGTACGGGTTCCAATACCCAATGACAGCGATGCTATTTGCCCGTAACGACACAGTTGCAGATGGCAGCAAATGGAATAATATCCTAAAAGCTGATTTTTATAATGCAGACTCTGAACGACTGGTAACAAATTCAGGAAGGCGGACTTCACAGCTCGATTCCATTCAAGCCTAATCTAGCGATGAAAATGTCGACTAAACAAAGTGAATGTCCCTGTTATATGTAAACCATCCTTTTTTTGTTACTATCCTTTATGACGATCTGGCTATTTTTGTTGCCAAGTTAGCAACAAAAACAGCACGGACCAGGGGTTTCATTTCAGAGATCGGGCAGACTTCATTGTCTTCTGTTTTCCAGGCGACGGCACACCTGTTGATAAATACCGGACCTTCACGAACATCACCATCACCCCAGTGACGAGCAGCAGCCTGCATGTGGACCGCACGTCGTGACAGGCACATCTTGTGGGTGGTGGACGTTCATGGCAGCAACGGAAAAACGCACTTAGCAAATGTGCTTGCGTTCGTATTTGGATGGTGTGTTTTGGATGGCGTCACGAGGACGGCAGATGTCGCGATGCTCGCGGGCCGGAAAACTATAAAGGGTACTGCTTCGATGTTGCGCGCTCAGATGCGAGCCATTTCAGCTACGCGACGCTTGAGGGAGTAAAAAACGGAAGATTGGTTATCGGAAAGTACCGGGGTGAAGTCGTTTTATTGGATAACCCAAGAGTTGTGGTCTTTGCCAACTTAGAACCGATACAGGAGCGTCTTTCAGCGGACCGGTGGGTCATCATAGAGGAGGAGGTAGAGGAAGAGAAGAGGTTGGAGGACCTTTCGGAAGCTGCGTTGGGGCTGGCCGTTTAAGCGGTTTCGTCGCCGTCGTCGAGTTACTGTTATGTCTCGTCGTTTCGTTCGTTCGTTCGTTCTTTCACGATTTTGATCACTTGGACCAGAATGGTTTTATGTTTAGGATTAACTTGAGAAGAGTGACGTCTGTTAGCGAGCTACAGTCCATTAAAAATTTTAGATATAAGGTCGTTGGGGTGAGAGTCCAATATCATCCTTCGGCTACATCTGTAAACACGGCTTACCTGGCCAATACTCCAGAGGGGATGAAGCCTGAGTGGCAGGAAAACTACGTCGGTTTTCGTCCATTTTTTGTGGTGTGGTCGAGTGATCTGAATGATGCCCAAACAATTACGGGAGATGTTTCGACAAATGCAAGGGCGAAGATGTTTGACGGAAGAAAAATGCAGTCATGGTATCGGCGTATTACTCCGGCTTTAGATTTGGGGGGGGGGACGGTTCGTGCGATGCGCGGTGGTTTTATTGCGACGGCTGAATGCGAACAAACATTCACGGTTCGCAACGGCTGAACAGTGTTTGCAACGGCTGAACGCCAACAAAGGCAGGAAAAACCGGCAGCTGATGGCTGGAAAGACCAAAACAAAACCTCGGGTGAAACCGTTGTACATCGGCCAGGTAGACGCTATGACTTTATTCGTTCGAGAACATGGCTGCAGAATGACGTTCTTACAGGCAGAAGGTACTAGCAGAACTGCAGGAGGCAACAGAAGAGGACTACGTTCTGGTGCGGAAACAGTCTCGTACGGGGACAAGTGCCAAGTTGGACAAGGCCAACCTCAGCCAGCGCACAAACCTCACCATCAAAGGTCCACATCCGCCGAACGAGTCGTAAACCCACTTCACTCAGACTTGAATGAAGACGCCAGCAGCATACACGGGGTGCTCGTGAAACTGCTGGAAACTGTACTTTATGTTCAACAGGCTGGAATGCCTCGGTACACATTCCGTGGGTAGTTCCGCCGGCGGCCGCTAAGGCATTGCCGTCACGTCTAAAAAATCAGTCGGGACTTGGCCGCGACATCCATCAAGCTCCCCACGAGCGGAAGAGGAAGTACCTTCGGCGCAAGGGTTCCAGCAGAAGACAGAAGACGAAAGAAGAAAGAAGAGAAGAGACACCGTGGGGCGCGTTCCCAGGGCGTCCTGTTACTCGCAGTAAGCCGGCTCGGAGCTGCTGCGGGGTCTGAAGCAGGCGTCCGTCGCAAACCACAGGAAATCCTCCCCAACCTATTCCTCTTTTTTCTCTTTTTTATCACAAACAAACCGGCTGATACCTAACGGTGTATACCCCCCTGCTTGGGGCCATTGCGGCCAGGGCAGGAAGGCCCCTGGCTAACGCCTGGGCCTTAGGGGTCAACAAAACCGGTCTTCACTTTTCCGGGGTTACTAGTGCCCCAAAACCTACTAACACAACACAAACACTTTTCTAGAAACATGTCCCATGCCATCACCGCCGAGGACGGCTCTTTCGTCGTCGGCATCTACACGGACTCTGCACTTGACCATCGCCAAGGAGTCGGCATTCGCACTGACTAGGACTCGAACACCACGTACAACACAAACACCTCACCGTCACCAGACACCACAAACACATCCTTGCGCTCACCATAAGCGCAAGACACGAAGAAGCTGCTCTCACTGACAACATTCAACACACAGAAATGCAGCTTCACACTCTACAACCCACTTAACAACAGTCGTGGCACCACTAACACGCCACGGTTTAACACATCAAGCCACGACGACATCGCCGCAGCCCTCCAGGGAACAGGAGCCTCTCTGTTCTCTGCTCCAATGCGCTGGAGGCACACGACCATCCTCACACTCTCCTTCCGTACAAAAACTCGACCCTCTCACATCACTATGAACCACATCCGGTATCAAGTATTCCCCCATATCACCCGACCAGTCCGCTGCCACCGCTGCCAGCGCTACGGCCACAGCGAACAGGCTTGCGCTGCGCCCAGCGCGCGCTGTGTTCGGTGCGCAGAACCACACGCCACCTCAAAGTGCGCCTCCGCGGTCCATAAGTCCAATAAGTCCATCCTCCGACCCCCAATGTCCCGTGTGGCTGCGGGAAAGCGATATCCGCGAACTCGCGGCCATAAGGGACATTTCCTACATTGCAGTACGGTAGCTGCTGTTGCCGTCGGTCGTGCAGCGCCCCATCCGTGGGGCGGCGAAGCCCGGCCGGCCGGTCCGACCGGCCTTCGCCGACGGTCCGGCACGTCTCGCCAGACCCGGACGGCCATCTGTGTTTGCGCCGCCTTTTGTTCCGCGTGGGGCCGCGACGCCCCGGCCGGCCGCCCTGCGCCGGCGGTTTCGCGCGTCTCGCCGGACCCGGCCGGCCACCTCTATTTGCTTTACCGTTTGTTCTGTCCCCAAAATACGTCTCCCCTTTATCTCGTGACCTCTTTCGCTCGCACTATATAAGCCTGTCGTAAACACGTCCTCGCTCTCTTCCTGTCTGTCGCTCAAACTGTTCGGACTTCTCTTCAGTACAGAAATTCGTTGTCAGTGATGGTGTGCAGTAGTGCAGTGATGATGTCAGATGTCAAGTGACATATAACACAAAAATAACAGTCCGCGAGGCTCGGGAGTTTCCTTTTACCCTCTTCTTGGCCTCCTGAATGGGAGGTCTCCTTGCTGGCTGAATTGCCACTCTAAAGATTAGTTCAATCCTATCCCAGCGCGCCTGAATTGGAGCGTTCCTTGTGCTCTTGAATCACGCCTCACGCTCACCCCTCGTTCCCCACCCTCCCCATCCCACTCCCTCCAACGTCGCCCTCTCATCAGTCCCCTTCTCGGCTTCCCCAGGCCTGGCAATGCGCTCCCGGAGCAAAGCCAGGCCTGCTCCCTCACCCCCCCCCCCACCCCGGCCTCTCCAGTAGGGGAGACCGGGGTCAAATGTTACATTTTTTACCTTTTCGATCCTGGAACGAAAATATTTCGGGTTGGAGAACATTTTCTCGGGTTTTCACAAACTCTGATATTTTGCCTTTGTAGTGGATTTGAAAAGATCCCGAAATAACGACTTTAAGGTATCGAAATTACTGTTTCAAAAAGTCACTTCAGCTGTTACAATTAACCCCAGGTACGGGGTAAATTGTAACAGCACCTAGGGTCAAATGTAACATGTTAGCGAATGGTGTAGTGGTGTAGTGAAAGCCACTTTTGTCGAAAACAGCCTTTATTGAACAACATTGTCTCTTACATCCTGAGCCTTTCCTGGATTAAAATCACAGCTCCAATACAAAAATACGATTTCGCAACGGCGTAAAGCTCAAGTACTCCAGCAGCTTTTCCTGAATTAAATAACAGCTCTACCTTTATCAGGCCAAAAACCGACGCTTCATCAAAAGCAGAAGACTTCTTCATCATCATTGCAATTTTCCCTGCGTGCTGTCTTCCAAGCCCTCTTCCCACCAGCCGTCGTCTTCTTCTCTTCATGCTTGTCCTTGTCAAGATTGAGCTTTTTCGATGCTTGTTTGCAATCCTTTCGACTCTCTTTTAGCTCTATCGCTCTCTTTTCTGGAATGTCAGTCAGAATTGCAGCCTTTCGCTTTCGACCCGCACGGCTGTTTTTTCTTGGACCTGCCTTGGGTAGCGGCCGAATCGCTTCAGGGGTGAGCTGCTTCGAGACGATCCCCAGTGGACGAGATTGTCCGGTCCCCGATGGACCAGGCTTGTCGATCCCCAATGTATCAGCCTCAGCAGGAATGATGCATGATACATATCATCCATGATGCATGGATATAATAATGTATTTTCAATGTAACATTCAGAGGAAGATAAATTAAACTATATACAAATGTCCCATACTTCCCCCAGAAATATCCAAATGAAGTCAAACTAGAATTATTTAATCAATAAAGTAACCAATAAATAAAATAATAAAGTATCTTAATAAATCCGCTGTGAAGGTGAAACATCTACGGTAAGACGCGGTGACTAGCCACCCAGAACGTAACCACGTCTTAAAATTAAAACTGACAAAACAGCACCTAGGAGATAAATCAGGGACTGATGACAATAATACCGTAAGTATGATTTTTGGATGATATTGATATTGAATTTGGGGACAAAATTGCATGTTGGTTAATTCGACGGGGCATGTTTTCATAGCCTCCGCCCCCAGTGGTTACATTTATGCCAAGTGCATTGATATTTTACATAAATGTAGGTTTAATGGTCTGGCCATAGGGGTCAGTTGTAACACTGTTACAATTGATCCCAGCAAAAATGTTACAATTGTCCCCGACACGCCACGCCATCTTTCAGACAAAAATGACGCAAAACAAGTCGGCGTGGGCGGCAACTGATGCACTTATTTTTTGACCAGGTACCCCCACCCACCCCACTCAAACTCTTAAACCCGTGTCTAGTAAGATACGTGAATGAGCTGATCATATTAAAAAATAAACAAAGTTACAATACACAGTAAAAAGCACAATTGTGAACAGTACAATCGACTCACCCGCCGCACCGGCCTGAAACCCCGTGAGGAAAAGGAACAGCTTACTGCGCATGTCCAGTAGTGCCTCCAGCGTCATCCATTTGTAAGTTTCGAAGTTAAAGCGTCTGTTACAATTGCCCCGTGTTACATTTGACCCCGGTCTCCCCTACTACCCTCTTCTCGGCCCCCCTTGGGCTTGGCGACGCGCTCCCGGCGCAAAGTTAAGCCTGCTCCCTGACCCCCCTCCACACCCTCCCCTCGGACCCCCTTGGGCCTGGCGACGCGCCCCCGGCGTGAAGCCACGCCTGCTCCCCCACCCTCCCCACCCACGGTCGCTCCAGCCCCCCACCGGCCGCCCCGAGTGGCCATACCCTTTCCTGGCGACCGCACCCCGACGACCCGCTCGCCCAACACCAGGTCCCCGACTCCTCTCCACCCAGTTCCCTCCCCTCCCCCACCTGGTCCCAAACCCTCCCCCACCGAGTCCCAACAAAGCCCCAATCCAAATCCTCTCAGACCTCCGCTCCCGCCTCCACGGCATCCACCGGGACTCAGTGACAGGCCACCCAGTCAGTGTGGCCTGCCAGACTGAGCCCCAAGCCGGACCACTAACCCGCTCCAAAACCAAGACCACCTCACTGATCCGGCGTGTTCCACCGCCAGCCACGACCCGACGCCGGGTCCGCAAGGCCCTCAACCTTGCGGATTCGCTGACTGACACCACAACGACATGCCGCATCCGTCCCACCCCAGTCCCCTAAGTCTTAAAATATGACACACATCCTCCAATGCAATGTGGGCGGCATTCCATTCCGCTTTATCGAATTTAAATTTGAATTAATACGACGCAAAAACCTAGCCCTGGCCGCCCTCCAGGAGACTTACCTGTGGGATTCAGATTCCTACTGGACCCGCATCCCAAACTTCACATGGCAAGGTGATAATGTCAACGGGCCAACCAGACAAGGGGCCCGTTTCACCACATGAATAGTATCCCATCAGCGCGTGGCATATTATCCCATTCAAATTATGACACGACTATTATTCCGTTTCACCATTGGCGTAAGTATGCCTTGGCGCTAGGAATATATTCAAGGAAGTAGTTCGCGTATGCACTCTACGCGCAATCGCTGATTGGCCGGTGCGGCACTATTTTTATCCGGCGGTTACGTTCAACTCATACCAAGGTCAGTGCTGTTCACGGACAACCGACTGACGACTGGTAGCCACGCGACTTGACGCAAGACTAACCGACTTCCGACTACAACGGTTATGGTTAAGTCTGACTGAAGCGTCGAAAAAGAAGCCAGAAAACAAACAGTTCTGTTTACGACTGTGAAAATGGGAGCCTTCCGCGACGAGAAGAGGGGAAGGGAACTGATTTCCTGAGCACCTGCAAAGCGGTAAGTTACTAGATGTTAGCGATATTCGTTTGAATCTTGTATTAATTTTTAAAATCTTAGCGCGATTTTTTAGTAGAAGCGCTCAGTATCTTTTACGGAGTTTGCTCCGGAAGTGCTAGAAAAAGAACGGTAAAGTATTAGATGAAAAGGTTTGTTCTCTTCGTGGCTTCTTTTCATGACATGCTTAATAATCTGCTTCAGCTCCAGCAGTTTCTGCAATATTTGCACCATCCTCCAGAGCCCAAACGCTTCAAATGAACTCTTTTCGAAAAAGAAACAATCGCAACACTGATATAACCTCTGGAACACCGACAAGAATCGCGCGATATGCCAGCAAAACTGGCATACTCTGATCGACTGCAAACTCGCCAGTCCGCTGATTAAATGGAATAATTATGACAGGCCTGACGTCATAGTACTCCGAAAGCGGGATACTATGCCGCTTCACGCTGTCGTACTTTGAACGGGATAAATATTCATCTGCGACGGTTGGTGAAACGGAATATGTCATAAGTATTACAAAAGTGACTAAATATGCCACCTTCACAGAATATATTCCTGTGGTGAAACGGGCCCAAGGTGGTGCTGCCATTCTCATTGCCAACAGCATCCCCCACAGCAGAATTAAGGTAAACAGCCAGATCAATGGCGTAGCTGTGCAGCTAAAAATCAACCACGTACAAACCACCATTATTTCAATATATATTCCACCCTCAGACCCAGATCCCACACCGCAAGACCTCATCAGTCTCATCTCACAACTTCAACACCCAGTGCTCATCCTGGGCGACATAAATGCACACCGCCCCAGCTGGGGGAGCCACAAAACAAACAACGGAGGACACGCCATAGACACATTTATCGAGATCCAAAATCTCACACTAGTGGACATCGGGGCCACCACCAGACACAACCCTAAACCAGGGGCCGTAGGTGTTACCTGAGGGTCAAAGTCCAACCGTTCATTCCAAACCCCATGCGTTGCTACCAGTGCCAGCGCTTCGGCCACACGAAACGTATTGCAACCCCTCCCCCCCGTATGTGGTGTTTGTGCACCAACCGAGCACCTTGCTGATGCTTGCGAAAATCATGCCCCACGCTGTGCCAACTGTGGACCAACGCAGTCGCCACATGCGTCGTTCGACAGGACATGTCCTGTTTATATGAAAGAAAAAGAAATCCTGGCAATAAAATATTCTCGTAAAGTCTCCTTGCGAGAGGCATGAGAATTATACAATGCCACGCATCTAAAGTCGTCTTACGCCGCAAATGTGAAGACTGCTGTGCCGGCGACGCAGTCTGAACTGATGACGGTGCCACAACTACTAAACATTTTGAAGTTGGGCATCTGGTTTATCTTTCCATTGTTTTAACTTTTTGCTTATCCCGCGCATTTCGCTAAACTTATGCCAAATGTTTCATGTACATCTGTGTCGTCGGTAATTCTGGCTTGTGGTGGCCAGTATGATGCCGAATCCTTTGAAATTTTTATGCTCCTTTCGGGACAGAGAGAAAATAGCGTTAATGAAGTGATTCCAAGCCTTGTGTTCCGAGAAATACTTAATGTCACTGCTACACCATCTTCTGACCATTTATTCGTGGCGAACATTGCATATGTATCACTGCCCTGTCGTGCAGTCGTGGTGGATCGACTCATGCAACCCTATGAAATGAACGCTGGACACGAACATATTGCACGGACAGACCTGCGTGGATCCATGTAGTTTGTGTCTGGCACCTTCCGTTTGTGTAATGATATGAGTAATGATAAATGAGTAATGATATGTTTCAGTGCGACCAACACTGAAACATACAACACACCATTCACAATGCATGAATTACGCCTTGCCCTCAGCAAGTGCGGCAACACGTCGGATGGGCCGGACGACATTAATTACCAATTCTTCAGACACCTGAGTAAACTATCTTCAACGTACCTGTTGACGGCCATTAACCACTTCTTCTTAAACGACTCTTTTACGCCAAATTGGCGGCACAGTATAACCATGCCTTTGGCAAAGCCCAAAAAGGACCACACTCAACCAAAAGGATACCGGCCAATATCACTCACCAGCTGTGCCAGTAAACTCGTCGAGCGCATGGTAAACACACGCTGCCAACACTTTTTGGAAAATAAAAAAACTGCTCGACGAACACCAATGCGGCTTCAGGAAACACGACTCCACCGCAGACAATCTCATACGCATAGTACACCACATCAAACACGGAATCAGCTATAAACGCACCACAGTAGCGGCATATTTAGACATTACGGCCACATTCGACCGAGTCCACAAGTCCGCACTTGTACACAAACTCTACAAGCTAGGTTTACGCGGACACCTAGCACACTTTCTACTGAACTTCCCTCGGGATAGAACAGTAAAGGTCAGATGCGGCAACACCACCTCCAGCAATGGAGCACAGGATCAGGGCCTTCCACAAGGAAGCGTCATTTCACCAACACATCATGATCTCATCATGATCAACGACATGTTTGACGACTTCCACTGCAGAGCACTACACTATTCACTTTTTGCGGACGACGTGGCCATTTAGGCCACTAACTACTGCTTCCTAAAAGCCGAAAACACCGTACAATACGGACTAGACCACAATGCAAAGTGGTGCAAGAGATGGAGCTTCACCCTGTCCGCCGAAAAATCGGCAGTACTCGCATACGCTCGCGCTACCGCACCACACAACCTCAACCTGCACATCCATGGCGAAGCCATACAGCAGGTCAAAAGCTTCAAATTTCTTGGTATCCACTTAGACGAGAAACTGACATTCCAACAACACATCAAAAACATCACGAAACGATGCGCGAAACGCATCAACATCCTCCGCTGCCTTTCAGGACCAGACTGGGGCGGAAACAGACAAACACTACTCAGACTCTACAAGATATATATATATATATATATATATATGTATGTATATATACCTATATATATATATATATATATAAGATATATATCATAAGACATAAGACCCATCATAAGACCCCTTCTGGAATACAACAGCTTCATTTTCAACAGCATTTCTCCATCTCTTGCACAAAAACTCGAAACCATACAAAACCACAGCATTCGAGCAGCCACTGGAGCATTGCACTGTATTCCCATCGTCAGCCTTCTGGCCGACGCGGACATGTCATCACTGCAGACCAGGCGAACACAACAACTGTGTCGGTACTACATAACAGTTCAGAATGTGTGGTGGCAATTTGGGCATGGACGCATGGAATGTATGGTCATATCGCGCCCATAACGAATGTTTTACGGAGCAGAGTTAAAAAAAACATCTAGCTTTTATGTTCATGACAACAGAACATGCATGGAGCAAAAAGGAAGAGACTGATTACAGAAGGCTAGTAAACACAGATTATAGGCCACAGCTACACGGGCGAATAGATGACGGAGAAGCCAAT
The DNA here is from genome assembly GCA_030062745.1 of Capitulum mitella. Lineage (NCBI taxonomy): Eukaryota > Metazoa > Arthropoda > Thecostraca > Pollicipedomorpha > Pollicipedidae > Capitulum > Capitulum mitella. The sequence continues at coordinate 21,956,212 of CP099848.1, read as the reverse complement.
GTCCGCAAGAAATTGGAAGATTTGTGTGATATAGAACGAATCATCGCCAGGCAAGTCGGACAAGCTGACAGTCTCAGGATGGTGGTCAAAGCGACGCATTCGTTCCACGTCGAATTCACGACAGGAAGCAAGCACGTGACGCACAGTCAGAGGGCCACCGCATCGAATGCAGCGGGATTTCTCCTCCCCGCAGAGCAGGTAACGGTGCATAGCGTAAGTGTGCCCAATACGTAAACGACTCAGTCACCTGCTCTCTCCTCGATTTCCGCGAACATCACGCCCACAGCTCATGACGGAGCTTTAGCGCCTTCGGTGTGTTTGCACCAGCTGCGTCCCAACCACGCTGGCATTTACTGCGGACGAGAGCTGAGAAAACGCCGTAAAAGTCACTGGCAGGAAGCGGAAATGGTCGCGTGTGAGGAATCCGCGTGGCTCATTTTGCAGCCGCGTCAGCCAGCTCATTACCGAACACGCCCAGGAGACCTGGGATCCAGCAAAAAATGACTGCCGTTCAGGTCCGACCAGGCGATGGAAGACGAAGTACGACATCCAGCGAAATGGGATGGGGGGGGGTAAAACTCTCTCAGTGCCAACAGACTACGAGTGTCGGTAAAAACCACACGTAAAATGTCATCGCTGACCTCAATAAAATACAACGCTTTGAGGATCGCCACAAGTTCAGCAGTGTAAACCGTGGCGTGGGAGGACAAAACAAGCAAGCGTGTGTCGAGACCACTCAAACGCGCATCCCACTCCCGATTCTGCTTTCCAACCGTCTGTGTACGTGGTGATACGATCCAATTCATTCCAGCGCTCGGAGCCGAAACTCATCTGGCGAGACTTCTTTCCTGGTCGTTGTGAGTGACAGGTCTAGTGCTGGTGAGGCCAGTTCCCAGGGAGGGGATGAAAGATGGTCTAGGTGGGCGATGCCAGACGTTGTAAAACGACTCTCGTCAAAGAGCGCCCGCATCCTGACACAGAGCGGAGCTGAGCGCGACGCCGCACAGTCACCAAACACTGCCAGTGTACGGCGTGAGACAACTGCCCGCTCCGTCGGGTGGTCAGGAGACTGTCGCAACTTGCGGGCGTAGCGAAAGATCAACATTTCAACCCTCAACGCCAGTGGCGGCTCATGGACCTTGGCCAGAGTGCTCACGGTTGGCGACGTTCAAAATGCACCAGTGACTATCCGCAGTGCAGTGTGGTGCACTGTGTTCAGTGTGTCTGACTACGGCGCATGCAGTGTTATGAACAACACAAGCGTGGTCAATACTGGATCTAATCAAGGAACGGTACAAACGCAGCAGTGTTTGCCTGTCCTCTCCATAAGGTGTTCTGGAAACACATTTTAAAATGTTGAAAGTGTTCAAACACTTCACGCGGTGTTTTAATGTGGTCTGCAAGTGAAGTGGTTGTCCAGTTGCAACCAAAGAAAACGGACGACTGGCTGCACTGGAATCGCCTTGCCACACAGACAGATGGCTATATCCGGGCAGTGACGTCGATGGCGACAGAAATGAGCGGCGACGATCTTCGTCGTAGAGAAACGGAGCCCATTCACGCGACTCCATTCCCCCAAACGAGTAACGGCCAACTGCAGCTGTCGTGTCACGGAGGGTGTACTTGATGTGCTAGCCCAGACTGCGAAGTCATCAACAGGGAGTGGTCGGCCGATTGGCTGAGGAAGTTCATCACCGATATCATTTATCATGAAAGCAAACAGGGTGACACTTAAAACACTACCCTGTGGCACCCCATTCTCCTGTTGATACGTGTCAGAAAGCTCGTTACCGACGCGCACACGGAAAAACGGGTCCGCTAAAAAGTTTTGTAGAAGCCTGCCCATTAAACCAAGAACACCGCACTTGAAAAGAAAGCATGTCCGCACGTAGTATCGTATGCCTTCTCAAGTAAACGAAGGGAGCACCAACATGGCGACGTTCCTTAAAAGCAACGCGAACCACCGTGTCCAGTGTTACAAGACGGTCCACCGTACTGCAGTTCTTTCTAAAACCACACTGAGCATTCGTTACAACACCGTTTGCTTCTACGAAACAAAGTATAACACTAACCATTCGCTTCATCAATTTGCACAGCGCAGAGGTGAGTGAAATGGTCTACTGTCTATTGGGTCTGAACCAGTCTTGTCTGGTTTCAAAATGGGACCAGTATGGCTTCTCGCTACGATGCTGGAAACTCCCCTTTGGCCCAGAGAGTGTTAAGTGTGAGCAAGAGCACCTCTACGGCACGCTCGCGGCATGTACTTCAGCATCTCATTGTGCACACCGCCCGGACCCTCCGACACATTTCGTAAACTGGCAACAGCCCATCTCCATTCATACATGGTAAATAGGGCGGCACTTAATCTAGGGGTTAATTTTCAACTTTCGAATTTCGAACTGCTCATTGGCCGGGTAGTTCCAATAGATAAGAAAACTCTAAATATACAATTTCAACCTGATCTGATAAAAATTAGACCCTCCGCGACAGTTCGGAAGATGTAGCTGTGGTGATCTTTGCCTTGTTTATTTAGTTGCGCGTTTGTTTTGTTTTGTTCAATGACCGCAGGTCTGGTATCGGTTGTCGTATGCTTTTGCTATATCTAGTTTCGTCATTACCGCGGATCCTATCATGTATCGGTTGTCGAATGCTTTTGCCATGTCTAGTTTTGTCATTACTTTCAGTTACTTCTCTACCTCAGTCGTTTTGCTCGGTCGGCTCGGGTGAGCATTGTTAATGTAGTTGAATACTGGCTTGCCTTCCCTTGCCCTTCATCGCTGCTTGAGAGCCTCCGCACTTCCTGGGTGAGTCGATTTAAATTGACATTTGTTATTTCTTACTTTGTTCTTTCATGGAATCAGTGTCTTTCCGCATTATTTTCTTTTGCTAAAATAAATCAACGGTGCGGAATTCCTCTTTCATAACCACCCTCAACCTCCACATAGCTACTTCATGGTGCAGCCAAGTTATGTAGTTTCCAAAAAAATGTTTCTTTTCAGGTACGTAGTGTGAGTCAACAATGACGACGAGATCTTCGACGAAGATATGGCTGATTGGACATACCATACCAAGGATTACAGGCGGACAGCTGCCATCAAATGGAGATGTCCTTCGTGTTTTCTTCCATATCCACCGGACCGTGAAGAACACTGCGGCTGTTGCGGCCTCCGTGACGAAGGAGATCCTCCCCTTCTGGGAGCGAGCCAGGATCCCAACTCAGCTCCCCAAGAACGTCACGCGGAAGGTCCTTGGCCTTCATGGCAAATGGCACGCACTTGGGAAAAATCGCTCCAGGAACAGGCCCGCTGATCAGGCCGCTCAGCAAGCCTTCCAGGAAGAACTTGGGGACCTCTTCGATTGTGCAGCATCTGATGCCATTGCCAAGATCGTCATCGAAGAGGATCGCCAGTTCCTCTTCGCTCAGCGAGAGAAGGGCCGTCGAGGACTCATGGCTGGTGTCGACATGAAGCTTGCCGAAATGGAGGCGCGGAAGGCCGCCTCGTCCAAGGCCCAGGCCGATCGAAAGGAAAAGGCCACGCAGTACGCCACCGAGGCCACGGCCACGCTGGAGCTCGAAGACTCTGACGACACTCATTCTTCGTGCAGCAGCTCCCCTTTCCCCTTCATGGGCGTGGCACTGCCGCCCCCCGGCACTGACGCCGCTGGAGCCTCCACTTCCAGCGCCCCACCCCCTCGGAAGAGACGGGCCACTCGAGGGGTTGTTAGCGCTCAGCTCGCATCAGCTCTCGACAGGACCAAAGTCGCCAATCGGGCTGCTGTTCACGTCTTAAGCGCCACTGCGGCTAGCTTGGGCCACAATCCTGGAGAACTGATACTTAACCGGGAGTCTATTCGGCGGGCTCGTCTCAAGGTCCGAAAGGAGATGGCGGAGGAGATTCGAATGAAGTTCTCGCCTTCTGTCCCGTTAGTAGTCCACTGGGACGGCAAGATTGTGAAGGACCAAGGCGGGGACAAAGTGGACCGGATCGCTATCATCGTCTCAGGAGAAGGAGTGGACAAGCTTCTTGCTGTCCCAAGGCTGGATACAGGAACTGGCCGTGCTCAGGCGGACGCCGTCCTTGACACCCTCCGAGACTGGGACCTGGTCGACAGAGTGATCGGTCTGTCGTTCGACACGACGGCAGCCAACTCGGGCCAGCACAATGGTGCCTGCGTGCTGATTGAAGATGCTCTTGGGAGACAACTTCTCAACCTGGCCTGCCGTCATCATATGCTCGAGCTGGTGGCGGATAAGGCGTTCACCGAGGCGATGGGGCCATCTAATGGACCGGACATTGCCATCTTCCAGCGCTTCCAGAAACGGTGGAAACTCATTGACACTGCAAACTTCAAGCCCTTCACGACCGATGATGCCCCAAGAGAGCTGCTTGATGCCCGGGATGAGCTGATCCTCGGCTTCAAGAGGCAGCTCAACCAAAGACAGCCCCGTGACGACTACCGGGAACTCCTGGAACTCAGCATCATCTGCCTTGGTGGGGTTCCTCCACGAGGAATTCGGTTCCTCAAACCTGGAGCCCTGCATCGAGCGCGCTGGATGGCGCGAGTTATCTACGCGCTGAAGATACATCTCTTTCGCGAGCAGTTCCACGCCACGAACCGTGACAAGCGTGGGATTGAGCGCTTTGTTCTTTTCGCACTGCAGCTCTACGTCCCGGCCTGGTATGAGGCCCCAGTGGCGACTTCAGCTCCCCAGAATGACCTCAGCTACATGAAGGCGCTCCTTAGGTACAAGGACCAAGATCCAGCCATCTCCAAAGCTGCAGCCACCGCCTTTGGCCGTCATCTATGGTACCTCAGTGAGCACCTGGTGGGGCTGGCGTTGTTCGACGAAAATGTGCCACACGAAGAGAAACGGCGGATGCTGGAAGCAATGCGTGCCAAGCAGGGCATGGAGAAACCCCACAACAGGCTCACCATGGAGTCGTCCCTGTCTGTCTGGGAGGGAAAAACTCTGGCCGACTTCTGCAGCACCAACAGCAAGAAGTTGGTAGCGGACCTCGGCATGGCAGGTGCTGAGTTCTTGGGCAAAGATCCCGATACCTGGAGCTGGAGCCCTTCTTACCGTTCATGTTGCCAGAGAGCAGTCAGTCTGAGCGTGACGAACGACCGTGCAGAACGAGGAGTAGCGCTTATGCAAGAGTTCAACCTGGCTCTGACGACAGATGAGGAACAGCGCCAGTTCCTCTTCCAGGTCGTGGAGCAGCACCGCGGCGAGAATCCAAAGAAGTAGGCGACATCTAGTGGCTTCGGCAACTACTCAGCAAAGTCACGCATGGCTGATACGTGAATTGGTCGTCTTTTCCGTTGGTCATCAACATGGCAGTTAACTTCTCAAGAATTGGTCAACAATGCTTAACATGACAATCAAATATATGTTTCGCCAGTTCTGTATGTATTCTTCTGATTTCTGAACAGCTGTCGAACTTGTCCTGTGAACCACCCATGTATTTTTTTTCGAAAATTATTGGTGATGCTCTTAGTGATTTTCGGGAACGATTGTTCTTCATTCTTACCATGAACTGCACATAGTTCCCAAGTTATATTTCGTGATTATTGATGGCGCCCGCCGCCCAGGCACACACATAGACACACGTTTAGAAAAAGAAATTTTCCGCAACTAAACTGAATAAAGATGACTACAGTGAACATTTTCAGCGCAGTTGCACAAGAAGCTAATGTTGGTGTTAATCCTGCTATTGGGCGGCATGGACATATACACTTCAATGCCGTGGCGCAACCATGGAAATGAGCAGCTTGAAATTCGAAAATTGAAAAATAAGTGCCGCCCTAATGGTAAATGCCTGAATGTGGTGC